>CM076569.1:244654368-244856967 GCA_034641835.2 Pinus albicaulis
ATGATGGCAGAAATGTATTATGCACATAGAAAGAACTTCGCAAGGACAAGAGAGGACTTCACCAGATTTCAGCCTGCCAAAAACCAATGAAAGAAATCAGAGAGTCAACACATGCTGAGGCGGGCATACCCATGCTCAGTCAAAAATACATCATATATATAGAAAATACTGAATAGATCCAACATGTATACAAGTATAACTGAACTGAAAGTACATAGTGAATCATCTGAGCAGGGCCCGGAAAGACAAGTCTGTATCAATGTCCAAGTATCACATATAGAAAGTTGAGCAAAGATAGTGCAACTGGATATCTGATCAAGTAACTGAATCTCCAAGTACCGGATCATAAGAGGCGGATCAAACGGTACAATCACGCAACTCGGGGATCAACATATAAGATGCTGCTGTGCTGAACTGCAACATATAAGGGTGGACGACAACACTGGCAGAAACTGAAAGAACTGTCAACAGTGATCCGAGAAATGCTGATGCAACCCAAGGTCTTCACCGATCACAACGGCACAATTCTACACACTGGGAATAAATGAGCTGAAGTCGACCATGTGAGAAATCGTTGGATTACCGGGCAATGATGTTTTCCGTTAACCAACGCGAGACAACCCACCGATAATGATAATGAGTGTCAAGGTGCCCCAGTACAATCTGACAAGTGTGAATGAATGAGTTGAAGTCGAACACTTGAAAGAATCTACCAATCAGGAGGCAATGATGAATCCCCATTGTCGATAGCGAAGAGTCTGCCACTGATGACTGCAAACCCTAAGGTACTGACAAAAAGACTCTAGACCTTATTCCCAGAGCAATGAGTCGGAGTCGATGGGAAAATATCTGTTGGAAGGAAGGCATTAAGGCATCCCACATCAGTCCAGCGTGAGTGTAACCCGCAGGCCAAGATTTGGAAGGAATCAGACGAAGTAGAGTGATGGAACCAAAACCAAAGTACGTTTCCGACATGCACAAGATGAAGCTAGCGCACGGAAGAAACCCTCTGAACCAATCAATAATGAAAGCTGACACAGAGGCGAGAAATCCACCGATAGGGTCAAATGGAAATCCAGGTACTGCACGAATCCCAAGTGTGATAATGTGTGCTGACGTCGAACACAGGGGAAACCACTCAGTCAAAGACCCATGATGATGATCAAATGCTGAGCACGAGGTCACCTATCAATGATGGAAATAGGCCCGAGGTGCGGCTCTAGGCTTGCTCTCAGAGCAATGTGTCGTAGTCGATAAGAGACAAACCCGCCGGCAAGAAGTCAATGGAGACCTTCTCAAACCAGCACGAAGCGAGAGAAGATCAAGCATACGATGTGATAGGACATGAAATCTTTGACAAGACCGGGAAGACGGTTGAATAATGAGTCGAGACACCTTGAGGAATGGCCGCTCGGCTAGACTTCCCGCAGACAGCTGCGACTACGCTGATGACGAGGCGGTAAAAAAAATGATGCTTGTATAAGTACGTAACACGGAGGCAAAACAAACTCTCCATATGATTGGAAGAGATAACCAACCGGGGGAGAACTGATAAGTGAAACATGGTAAAGGCTGAACCTAGGTCAAACTAGAACCATCCCAAATGAAGGAAATATATATAAGTATATGTGCTTTGTTCAAGGGCGACAAACTGACTCTGTACTGCCATCGAAATAACGAAGATACACCCCGTTCCCGCTCTTTTTGTTATATTTAATTTTTTTGTCTTTTTCATAATAAGCCTGAAAAAGAATAAAGAATGCTATGATACAATGGATAGAACGAGTATCGAAAAAAAACAGATGCACTAGTTCCGGGGTTTGGAACAATCCTATGCTCAATGCAAGGTGGCGAAAACTGGTCAGTGATACTCAGAGGAACGTTCCATCCATGGGTACAAAGGTGTCAAGTCGTGATAGCTAAGTGCATGCAATGGTTAACTTGTACAGAAGTCAAGGTCAAAAGTTGGCTTAAACATCGAGTCCAAATGAAGCCGGCTAAAGGCCAGGATAAACAAGTAGCCAATATGCAATGCAGTAATACAACTTAACGACACCGGGGAGCCTCTAGGGTATAAGCCAGAAAAATGATAAGTGATGAAGGAGAAGAATGAAGCTTCAACACGAAAGACATGGCGGGACTAAAGAGAACTCCCGAGCCTACATAAAAAGCAGCATGGGCAACAAGTGATAGCGAGGAACTAACTAAGGAAGCCCATGTAAAGGAAGGCTCTACCATCAAGTCATGATTTAAAAATCGGCGAGTGAAAATGGTATAATACTCATGACCTGATGGGATCGACCCTAAGGCAAGTGATCAGTATGGAGGCTAGAATGCAAGATGCAACGGAAAGTGATTCCCTAACGTATATGCCAGTGAAGATCATATACCTGCCGTGAAGAGTCTGAACACATGGGCCAAAAACCGGGAAAAATCTCGAAAATGTCAAAATGTACCTGAAATATACCAAACTGGGCACTTCCAAGCAATCGAGTTATACAGCATAAGACAGATCGAAAAAATAAGCATAAGGAAATTTTTGCGAAAATTTTCAATTTTTTAGCCATAAATACACAAATTACCTCTCAAATGGTTCATTATTGCATAGCTGATTTGGAAAAAGAGCTCTGGAGCTAAAAACTTGTTTCGTCAAACCAGCAACAACCGACCGTCGGAATTCAGCGAAACTTCAGGTAGGCTCCTTATTCATCCTGTTGATTCATTTTGTCCGTTCAAAATTTAAAATTAAGTGGATTTTTACCTGGAAACCCTTATTAAAAAACGCGTACCTGCGCATACGCGGGTTCAAAGAAGGAAAGCCGCGTGTACACGCGACTGTGCACAGCGAAACTAGCGTATGCGAAAGTCCGAATTTTAAAAATGAGTTTCTAATGCAAATTTTAATGAATTTCTTCAGGATGACAATTTCATGGAGGGAACGCGAGCATAGTGCAGTGGACCAAGAGGTCATGGAAGACCGTGCAGCACAAAATGTCCTCCGAAACTGTGGATTATTCAAATTTTTCAAAATGCCTAATATGAAAAGTAATGTGAGATTGCTTGAAATGCTGGTAAATTATTGGGAACCGGATCAGGATTGTTTCATCATTGATCAAATGCCACTACGCATAGAGGTGGAAGATATATACTTCATCACTGGACTCTCCAGAAGGGGAGACCCGGTGGATTTGCACGGAAAGCCCCTGGGAGGGTTAACCGTGGAGGACTATGTCCAACTCTATTGCATAGAAGATTCCAAAAAAGTAGGCACACAGATTGCAATCAGAGATATCAGGGACTTGCACATGAAGATCCTCCTGTTCACCATCGGCAGAGTGGCAGGATCTGCCTCACTGCATCAGGCGTCCAGGGCGCACATGAGCATAGCTATAGAGTGCTTAATTCATGTGTATGATTGGTGCACTGCCCTGCTACTGAACATGAAACAACAACTGACCTCGATTCGCAAAACACATACAAAACACTTTGGCTATGGAACCATTTTGACTACATTCTTCTTCGAGAGAGTTCCAGCTTTGAGACCCAAAGTCATCTCAGCTATCAGCAGCCCTCGGGACCCAAGAATTGCCCGTTGGGCAGACATGATGAAGAGACTGGGGGGCAGCGAGGTACCCCGAACTACCTGGGATGATGAGTTCTTCTTATGGTGGAGAGAACAGATCATCGCAGTAGACGACTATCCCTATGCCGGGATGGATTTCCGAGGAGATCCAGATCTAGTACTTCCACCCGGTGCAGCATGGGGAGCAGTCGGTAAGTTTTTCAAAAAATTTTAACTTATATGATTTTTTTGGATTTTTCAATTATGTATGAAAAATGAAAAACAAACATGTTTTTGGATTGGATTCATAATGACTGACAAATGAAAATGATCATGTTTCAGATGTTGGACCAGTTCGTCCTGAGGGCCTAGCACGTCACAAACGCCGCAGAGGTGAGGCAGAGACAGCGGATTCCGACAGGACACTCCAGGCCGTGCAGAGAAACTTGGAGGGACTGACCCGCCAAATCCCTCTGGCTGCTGTGGAGGACTTGCCAGAAGCCGTCCAGAGACGAGTTGTAGGAGTACCCCGGGACTGGGTTAGACTGTTCCGCCGTGTGGCCACTGCAGTGATGTTCTATAGGAATGCTGGGCAGGGTCCTCAGGAGTAGATAGTTTTTACATATTGGATGACTGTATATTTTTTGAGACTGAACATGATGGGGCATAAGCCCAAGTTTTGTACGACATTGATGGATCCAAGATTTTGTAAAGTTTTTTGACATACTGATGATATATATACAGCGATATTTTGATGTGATGTGATAAATGTATCAAATGTATGATGTTTTTGATGATTAGATTTTATTGTATTGAATGATTAATATGCCAATCTAAAGCTTGATTAGCCAATGAGTCAGCAAACCAATTGTCAGCTCGAGGAATATGAATGAATGTTAAAAATTGAAATGACCTTTGTAACAAACGTACCCTCAAGAACAATAGTAATAAAACGGGATCTCGTACCCGATAAGTGTTGTTCAACTGCGACACCACCAGCTGGGAGTCCAAGAAAACTACCAACGAATCAACACCCAAAGATATTGCCTCCGAGAGTAGATGAATGGCTGCAGTGTATTCTGCTACGTTATTGGAAGCAGGACCAATGCAGACCCCTCTTGATACCAACAGCTGACCGGAAGGATAATGAAGCACCCAAGCCGCGGAAGCTAAGTTCCGGGTGTGTCTACTAGCACCATCGGCGAAACGATAATGACTCATGACATCAACACAACCTGCCAAAGCAGATCAAAAACATCACCATCCCATCAAAAATCGAAAATCAAACAGATATGTACAAGACAAAAAACTACTATATACAAAGCAAAATGCCAGGCCAAAGCCTAGGCATAATACTTCTTGAGATAGAGCCCATTTCGGGGCTCCGACAACTCGTTTCCTTCGAAGTCAACCAAGGTATACGCTCCTTTCTTAAGGACCTTTTTGACGATATAGGGGCCATACCACATCGACTTAAACTTTCCTGCCCCCAAGGCATCCTTTTCTTGGGCATAGACCAAAACAAGGTCGCCTTCGGAAAAGACCCTAGGCTTAACCGCCTTATCGTACTGGACTTTGACTCGGTGTTTATGCGCTTCGTTCAACGTGGCGGCATCTCGACGCTGCTCATCAAGATGTTCCAGATGAAGAAGCCGCTCTGCCAGACTAGAAGTGTCAGGAAGAAGCTCAACAGCCAGTTTAAGGGAAGGAATCTCGCATTCAAGGGGAAATACGGATTCCACCCCGTGGACTAACTGAAACGGAGTAAAGCCAGTTGCAGTTTTAACTGACGTCCTGTATGCCCAGAGTGCAGGATATAGCATAATGTGCCAGTTGGATCTATGTTTATCAATCGTTCGTTGAAGAATTGTCTTCAAGGACTTATTCACGGCTTCCACCTGGCCATTGGCCTGAGGATAATATGGAGATGAATGCTCCTGCCGGAAACCCAATTTAAGAGCCAACTCAGCCATCATACTGTTCTGAAAGTGACTGCAATGGTCAGTGACAATCTCTCTAGGTATACCGAAACGAGCAATGACTTGATTGAAGAAGAAAAGAGCTGCAGTCTCACCATCGTTCCCAAAAGTAGGCATAGCTTCGACCCACTTCGTAAAGTAGTCTATTGCTACGATAATGTACTTGTGACCTTTTGCCGAAGGCGGGTTACAAGTAGTATAATCCATACCCCACTTTGTAAAGGGTCCGACAGTAACGACTGGAAAAAGCGGAGCTGGATGAGCGCGCATTTTCCGAGTATACACCTGACAAGGATGACACTTCTTGACCGATTCAATACAATCTTTGAAAATCGAGGGCCAGAAGTAGCTAGCACGCAAAATCTTTTGGGCTGTAGCAAGCCCTGATAAATGACCCCCACAAGCTCCACCGTGAGAATCATTAAGCACAGCCTCAGCTTCTTCGAAAGTTAAGCAGCGTCTTTGGATTGAATCAACCCCTCGACGGTACAAAGCATCACCAATAATCAGATAACTTTTAGCTAAGTGACGCAGCTTACGACGCTCATCTTTCGAAAAAGAAGAGGGAAACTTCGCAGTCTGGAGATATACAATGATATCCCCATACCAAGGATCTTGTGGAGAGATTAGAAACAAGTGTTCGTCCGGAAAGGACTCATCATAGATCATCTCCTCTCCACAAGGAAACTCGAAGATCAATTCCGCAAAGACTAATGACTTCTTGGATTTGGCAGACATGAATTCTAGATCAAATTCTTGTAAAATTACAATCCATCTATTATATTTGCCCCCAATCACTCGCCTGCTGAGGACAAACTGAAATGGATTGGCAGCTGCCAAGACATAAGTTTTGCGAAGAATAATATAATGCCGGAGTCGCTGCACAGCATGAACTGCTGCTAAGGCTAATTTTTCTATCGGGGTGTATCGTAGTTCAGGTCCTACCAGTCCTCGACTAAGGTAGTAAATAACATGCTCAGCCCGAGCATCATCCTCCTGAACCAGAACCATACCAATGGTAGATTCTGCTGTAGCCAGATACAAAAGAAAATCTCTGCTATAATCGGGTGGACTCAGTAAAGGAGCAGAGGTCAATGCCTTTTTCAAGGCATCGAATGAGCGTTGAGCATAGTCGTCCCAAAGAAAAGGGACTCCTTTCTTCAACAATCTCATATATCCCTTTGTAATCTCAGCATAGTTAACGATAAACCTCCGAAGAAAGTTAGACTTCCCTTGGAGACTTTGAAGTGGACGGATTGAAGACGGGGGAGGCAACCGAAGTATTGCCTCAACCTTGAAGGGATCTACCCTTATCCCTTCATTAGACACGATAAATCCCAACAGCCGACCGGATGTTACCACGAAAACGCACTTGTTCGGATTCAAACGAATTTTATAAAAATGACATCTCTCAAATATTTGCCGGAGGTGTCCTGGATGATCCATCCTCTTTCGAGAATGAGCAGCTAGATCATCTAAGTATGCCTCGATAATTTTCTTGATGTCGTGGAAGGCGTAGGACATGGCCCGCTGAAAAGTGGCTCCAGCATTTTTCAGACCAAAAGGCATTTTCTTATATGAAAACGTACCCCAGGGACAAATAACTGCGGTCTTATGTTGATCTTCTGGACGGATAGTAATTTGATTGTAACCAGAAAAACCGTCCATGAAGGAAAAAATTTCGTTACCGGCACACTCATCAATAATCTGATCAATGAAAGGTGTGGGGTAATTGTCTTTAGGACACGCCTTATTCAGGTCTCTGAAATTGATGCACACTCGAATTGTTCCTTGCTTCTTATCAACAGGAACGGGGTTTGAAACCCATTCAGTCAGAGGAACTGGGAAAATGAATCCCGCCTTAAGCAGCTTTTCAACTTCAGCTTTGATAGCTGCTGCCTTCCTAGGATTAACCGGACGAAGTTTTTGCCTGACAGGCTTAGCGTTTTCATACGTCTTGATCTCATGCTGGACAATAGATGAATCTATGCCAGGCATTTCCTCATAAGACCAAGCAAAAACATCCCTATACTCTTTGAAGAGCTCAGTATAGATATGAACTTCTTCACGGGAACATTCAGCTCCAATGAAAACGTTCTCAATAATGTTGGGATTCCTGGAGATGTTCACCGGGATAGTCGGAGAGATCACAGCCATGTTCCCTTCAGCATAAACCTGTGCTGGTGCTAAGGGGCTCAAGACCGGGTGAACAGGTCCAGGAGACTGAGGACTTGGAAAACTAGCTTCGACTTCGCTCAAGTCAGGTAGGAAGTAAGACCGATGATGCAAGTCATCCCACGGTCTCTCTATACCTGTCATTGCTTCCAGGATGGCCTCTTCGGATGGAAGAGTGGTATCTAGACAATCCTGGGCAGAAGAAGAAGTAAGCGTCCAAGCCGGAGCCACATCACCATCCAACTCTTCCGGCGAAAGAGGAGCTGGATCAGACTCTGCAGTGTCAACAACAGACTGATATGCAATCTCAGCTGCAGAAATCGGGAATGCCATTCCACCCACTTGCCCTTCCTCCAAAGTGGCAGTGGGGGAAGGTAAGGTCCAAGGGTCCGAAAAATAATGAGTTCGAAAGAACTCTCTTCGAAGGGGAGCCTTGGAGGATGAAATAGCATTGATAGACACCTTAGGAGGAGGAAGATCAAAAGATCCCATCAGGGAAGAATACATTCCAACTCCCAGATTCTCGATAGGTGCCTTAGTATTGTCCCACTTAGGGACAGATGAGTCAGGAGGCGCATCCAGGTCTACAGGAGGACAGTCCAGTTGATCCACCGTAACTATCCTCCCTTCGTGGGGGAAACATACTATCCGAAATAGTGAAGATGCAATGGCATCCATATCATATATCCAGTTTCTCCCCAACAGAAGGTTGTAGTCCAAGGCTGCATCTACTACCTCAACCTCTATGTTAACGGTTTTGCCCCCAACACAGATGGGCAAAGCCGGGACAATCCCATGGGGCCTATGAGAATGGCCATCGAATGCAGTAAGAATAGTGCTAGATGGAACAGCTTTGGGAGATCCTAGTGTCTTCCAGCATGCGAGGGACATCACGCAAGTAGAAGCACCCTCATCAACGACCGTGCGAAAGATATTAGTCTTCCGGTACGATGATTTAATATGGAAGGCCATATGATGAGGAAGTCTCTTCTTAAAAATCTTCATATCAAAGGTAATCAGAAGAGAATTTTTCGGATCTATAGCTCCAATGGCAGTGAGCAAAGCACTGCGCTGAGCCGGACAAGACTGGAGTACCTCTAAAGCTGACATAGCACAAGGACTCTGCGCCAGATCTTCTACAATCGAGTAGTTCTGGGCAGCCCTCATGTTCGGATTAATCGTTGACTGCTTAGAGGATGCCTTCGGTATCCGAGGCATAGACTCGACAGTTGGCTTCGTGATATGAAGCGGCTCAGTAGCATCAGGAACTTCCTTAGCTTTCGAAGATTCCTCTCCGCCATAATCACGGGATCTCGTAGCGACATCCACGTGAGCACTCATCGTAAAGATATTCGATGGAATTTCCCCTTCCTGAGGACCTCCAGAGGAAGCCCCAGGATTTTGATTCGCGCCAGCAATTAATTGATGCCCTTGGGGAAAAGGGTTTGTTAGCACAGCCTGGGAACTAGAAGAACCTACTTTAGAGATAGCAGTGTGAGCATCTGGAGTCAGGGCAGAATCGTGTTATGGTCTCAGCCATAGCTTGCACGGAAACCTGCTCCTTTTCTCCTTTGCCCTTCTCCAACCTTCTCTGTTGGTCTTATTTGCCATTACCCCTTCCCATTCTTGCCCTTCTTCTTGTTATTAAGTGCTTCTTCCTTAAATTTGATTTCCTTTGGGTTCGGAAGATTGGTGTCATGGATAAAAATGCCAGGGAAGGTGAAGAAATCGGCAGACGACGACCGAGAAGAAACGGTGTAAAGACAAGCTGGCACGGTGCTTTAGAAATTTGTTGCACTACTCTTGCAGACAGAGTAAACGGAGGTCACCATGCGGACCAGGTTTAGGTTTCGATAGATCCAATTTGGAGCGAGGAGCATTAGACAAATACTTGTAAAGCATGCCAGACTGAGAATAGATCAACTCTAACTGCTGGGCCCTAAAGATGGCCTGCTCCTCGGAATATACCCCTGACATGGATACATCTTTTGAAATATCTGACTGAAGTGACTTCAAAAACCACTTGAGAAGGAACTCACCTGGAATATGAGCTTTGATAAGCCTCTTCCTTCTTCTCCATTCCTGAATATGATCAGAAATGCGAGTTGCCTCATCCTGCTTAAAATTAGCCAGGAGTTCGGTCCCAGCCTCATATCTGACGGGCAACTGGAAATGGTTAAGAAAAGTGACAGCCAGTTCTCCAAATGTGGCGAAACTGCCCCCAGTAAGCTCTATATACCACTTCGCGGCGTTTCCAGTTAAGGTGCGCTGAAATAATCTCAATGTAATCGAATCGTCGATCAGAGAGTTGGATGAACACCATAAGTGGAATGTGGTGACATGGTCTGCCGGATCTTCACCATTCTTACCTTCAAACCCAGGAATGTACGAAGGAAGTTTGGTTGGGCAGGAGGCCAACCGGACTATCTTAGGAATCGGGTCATTAGTTAACTTCGCCAAATGCAGCAGTTTTAACGTTGCGAGAGAAATGAAGTAATGCAGTGAACTGAGGAACCTATGTGATGGGATGGATTTCCCACATTCTGAAAAGAATAGCCTGGATTTGATGAGGCACCGGGCTGCCAGAAAGGACCCGTAGAAAACGGAGAAGAACCTCCTCCCCACGCCGAGTTACCAAGACCCAGACTAGTTCCCCCCGCTGAAGTATTGACTGAAGATGTAAGCCCCTGGTAGGGGTTCCATGTATTAGATAGAGGAGAAAGAGACTGATAAGCACTCGATGCAAGGAAAGAAGCATTCCCTGGATGACTCGCGATGAACTGATTCCCTGCCCCCGACGTTGCAAACATAGGATTCCACCCCATAAAAGCAGTCGAACTTGGCCCCTGAGCCCAAGGATTGAAACTTTGGGTCTGGGACGTAAAAGGAAACGACCCTAAAGAAGGGTTGGGACTAGGAATATGCCCAGTCCCAAAGGGGAAACCCTGAAAAGAAGCTGATTCACTAGCCATGTTGGACATGGGCGTAGATCCAGCTGCACCGGCGGTAAAGGAAAAAGAGGGATTTCCAGCAATGGACATCCCTGAAACAAAGGGACCAGATTGAGAAGCATATGCTTGGGTGAATCCAGAGCCAAACATAGCAGTGCTAGAAGCACTCGAGGACAGAGCAAGAGTGCCCCCTGCCTCGACAGAAGCAGGGGTCTGAATACCCGCAGCACTCACGGTAGAAGCCGCGTTCCCAGTCGTGGCCATCGAAAGATAAGAAAGATAAGGAAGATCCGGCGGTCTCTCAGACTCCGGTCCGATGTACTCTATAACAAAAGGATGTTCAAGAGGAAGAGGAGATGGACCTGTAGCTGCAGGCTCAGGTATATCTTATCTAGAATCCTCCTCTGAGAAACAATGCCCTCGGTGAGCGGAACGCTCCTCTCGGGACCGACACCAGAATCGGCTACGAAACCTTCAGACCTTTATGGAGGATCTGTCTCCACTGCGTCAGATGCCAAAGGGTGGTAACCACCTGCTAAATCGCTCCTACGCCTTCTCTAAGAAGGCTCTGGACTCTCGGGAGATAACCCCCAGATTCTCCTCGAACGACAAGGCGCTTGATCAACCACTTTTATAGATTTTTTTTAAATTAGACTCAAAAAAGTGAAAAGCTAGGCAAATTTTGAAAACGAAAGAAACACTCTTATGATCAAAACCCTGAAAACGGCAAGCAAAAACGGCCTCAGTATTTCCGCTCAGGGTGATGAGGACCGGACACCAAAATACAGGAAAGCGAAGTATAGGACCTTCCGAAAGCAGTCTGGGATGATTAGGGCCCAGAACAACTAGCGAAGGTATCAGAAGCAGTCACGCCGACCTCCTAACAACAGCCTTTGCCGGCTCAAGCACCCAAGCTTCGCAAGGGCACCCCCCAGAAGTACTGCTGGAAGTGATGCGACGTCTGCCTCAGGTACCACGGGTATTCCCCCCGCAGTCACCTGTGTGGAACCTAGGAACAGCAACTATGGACACCAATCCGTATCAGAAGCTGGGCGGAACGGTCTTGAGGTTAGATTCAGCTAATCGGAGGGGGGTTATCCCTCTTCTTAACCTTCACTTCCCCTCGCGCTTGACTCTCGGATGAGAGCTTTCCCAGTCCACTTCACGGAGTTGGATTTCGCTCAATTAGTAAACTTCTATGTCTGTTTGAGCGGCCTTGGAAAGTTAACTCTCCTCTCTCCTATTCCAAGGCCCTACAACCTAGCTAGTTGGTGATTGACACTAAATAAAACTTGCTAGTTGATTTTAGATTTAATCGCTTATTTTAAGGGCTGTTGTATTAAGTCACAAGGATATGGAGTTGAAACCAATGATGTTCGGACGCAAAAGAAATTAATAAAAACCTGACTACATGCACATGCAGTTCTTAGTCTTTCGATGAAGAGCAATTTCTATGTAAGTTCTACGAGGCTAAAAATGTATTTTTCTTTTCGAATAACAAACTCACACGCACAAAAATTAAGAAGCTAACTAAATGATTCAATGCACCTAATGCAAATGACCACTAACATGTAAATTCTAAGATGCAGAAAGTCCCTTGAAACAAGGTGAAATTTCCCGAAAGGCTCCTTCAGTTTCAACTAATCTTTTGATATCCAGAAATCTAATTCTTGCAAACAAGAACTCTTAATATAAGACACCAAAATACTCAAGAAGAAGAAGAAGAAATCAAAAGACAACTTCCCTTCACAATCAAGCAGGAAACTAGAAGCAAGAAAATTCACTAAAGTCCCAAAAGATGAAGCCAAACGAAAATGAAAAAGGCAACAACAAAAACAAAAACAAGCAACAATGTTTTTGAGTTTTTGATATGCAAAAAACAAAAAGCAAAACAAATGTTTTTGGACTTTTCAGTTTTATAAAACAAGAGCTTCAAGAAAACCAAGAACAACTATCTCAATCCAAGCCAAAATGAGACCGAATTTGAAGCATAAACTCCAACTATGCCCCTAAACCTTATAAAACTAATGATAGCAAGATTAATAAGGGCAACGGAAGACTAAAAACTCAATCAAACAGCCAAGAGAAATAGTGCAAATTCGTTGCAATACAAAACTCCAAAGAAACAAGCAAAGATCTTCGAAAAATGCAACAAAACCCTAGCTTATGAAACTCAAGAAAACCAATCGAAAACAAAGCAAAGAACGCAATGCAAAGCACAACACAAAGACAGGAGCGAGTCAATGAGCAAAAGCTCTCTGTTCTGATAAAGCAGAACAGCCAAGAACGCTCAGAAAGCGATCTTGGAACTCAATCCAGGAGTGCTAGCACTAACAAGAACACTTCGCCAAAAAGATCAGTTTTCGGGCAAACGAAAGAGAACCAAGACTTAAAACCACTTCTGTCACACTCCAGTAAGTACAAAGACTCTGCGAACACAGGCTTCCACAGCCAGAAAAGACCAAAAACACCAGAATCTTGAAATTTCAAATTCAGCCTAGGTATACGCGACCTTGCAGCTATGAAACAGGCATGTATACGCGTCTGTGTCGAGGGAAATCCGCGTGTACGCGGATCCTTCTACACAAACTCGCGGGTATACGCGACTGTGTGCAAGAAAAACTGCGTATACAAAGAAAGATAATGAAAAATAAAAAGTACAAGCCTGGGAAAGATATAAAAGCTTCAAACTGACTGCAAGAAAGCAAACTGGACTGTAAAAGACAGAAGAAACTGTTGGCAACCTACCAAACAGCTGAAACAACCCAACAGGAGAATCACAAAAATGTGATCCCCGTGGGAGTCGCCAGTTCTGTTTCGGGGATTTAACACCCTAGAGGTTGGTTGGGATTCAACCTCCACAGAGCAGGGGCGTACTATTTAACAGAGACTCACACGATCATGCCCAGTCATGAAAACGAAATAGAGCAGAACGAGAGGTTTACCCGTTGGTCCTACGTTTGGAGTAGATCCACGTGGAGTTCAAACTCCCTGCAACCGTCCTTCCTCTTTCACCTGAAATACAAGAAGAAACCAGCACAAAGGACAAGTTGTACAGTATATTTCTACTCTATATGTTAGCGAGATTCATATAAAACATTAAATAAATCATCATAAATGCTTGTATAACAAATATTCTTCACACATTAAAGCATACACTAACACGTTTACTTCGGGAACAGCATGATACTTCTGTATTACAAAAATAGTACGTACAAAAGTAAGTGGAGAGATCACCTGATCCTTCCAAGGCCTTCGCAGACCGTCGTCCGGATCCGTCCAGCCCTTGCCTCGCTAAGACTCCTTCCAAATGAGTGCATACGAGATAACATATAAAGGAATGTGTATCTCAAGGAAACAAGGGTTTCCTGAAATGAACTGGGAAAGTGCAGGAGGCACGGGGAATCAGACTTGGATAGGGAACCAACAGAGTATAATAATAATAATTCTCTCTCCCCCTTAGGCCATACATATGAGGTCCTTTTATAGTCCCCCCAAGTAGTTTCAGCAGTAAAGTGGGAAAAGGGAAATTTCAGATTGGGAAGGAATTTTGTTACAGGGACTCCAGTAATAGTACCACAAGAGGGGATAAACAGAAGTGGGATAGGGAAAAAAAAATTCAAGGGTAAAGTGGGGTTTTTACGAAGCGGATAGGGTAAATTCAAAAGAATATGGGAAGGTTAATCATTCTGGGATTGAAGAATAAAACTAAGGGAATATTACGAAAGTGGAATATGAAGAAAGGCAGAAAACTTTCTGGAAGGTCTACCTGCACTGGTGCAAGAAAAATAACTGCAACGAGAATTAAGCATTACTTGAATAAAAAATATCCATGCTAATTACCCCAATTGTATAAAGGTTGGTTCTGTTGAACCTGCTTTTACTTGGTGGTCGCTAGCATATCTAAAGATCAAGCAACATTCTCTTTTTATTAGAAATTTTTGATCTTCCTACCAGCAAGCTGGTTTTTCAGGTTGATCCTTCTGCAATCATGTCAGCGAACCGATTTTCATAATTACAGGAAAATATTTTTTATTTGCTTTTTATTTAAATATATATATATATATTAAGAAGAAGAAGAATTCATGTTTTCAAAAGGTTGGTATTACCATTCACCACTACCATCCCAAATTGCTGTTGGACTTGCTGTGTAAAATCTTTCCTGGAAAGTGGCTGAAAATATTTTTTTAATCTATGTCCATTTACCAAGAATACTGAATTTTTTCCATCAATAGTTTTAACTTCTACTGCTCCATTCTCGAATACTCGGATCACTTCATAAGGTCCCATCCAATGTGTATGGAATTTCCCTTTAAAAAATTTAAATCTAGAATCATAAAGGAGCACCCAATCACCTGGTTGGAATTTCTTTTTCTGAATAGACTTGTCATGCCACCTTTTGCGTTGTTGTTGAATTAGTATGTTCTGATGAACAACATCCATACGAAATTCATTTAACTCATTTAATTGGAGAAGACGTTGTTGTTGTGCCTCAGAGAGATCTAGTCCTAACTGAACTGCAGTTCTGAAAGTTTTGATTTGGAATTCAATTGGTAACAGAACCTGTTTGCCATATACCAGCTCATATGGTGTATGTCACGTGCTATTTCTCCAAGTGGTTTTGTATGCCCAAAAAGCTTCTGGTAATATTTCAGCCCAGTCTTTCTGATGCATATTTACTATCTTTGTAAGAATGGACTCGATCACTTTGTTTGTGGATTCCACCTGGCCATTTTCTTGCGGGTGATACAACGTGGATTTCTTGTGCCAGATCTTGTATTGCTCCATCACACCCTGTACCAAACTAGAAATAAACTGCGGACCATTGTCAGAAAAAATTTCTCTAGGCACACCAAATCTAGTAAAGATTTCAGTAAAAGGAAAATCAACAACAACTTTTTCTGTACCAAAGGAAAGAACTTTAGCTTCTACCCATTTTGTAACAAAATCTATACAAACCAAAATATGCTTTTTACTTAATGACGTTGGATTTATTGGCCCTATAAAATCAATAGCCCATTTTTCAAACATCTCAATCATAACTTGGGGGCATAAAGGCATTTCATTGGTTTTATTAGGCTGGCCCACTCGTTGACAGCTATCACATCGCCTGACATACTATTTGGCATCCTTAAACAAGGAAGGCCAAAAGTAACCAACATGCAATACTTTATATGCAGTCCAGTTATCAGCGAAGTGGCCTCCACAAGGTTCATCATGAGTAGATTTCAATATGTCAAACACTTCCTCCTCTCTTACACATCTACGAATAATCAGGTTTCGACCAGTGTAAAAGAGATCTCCTTGAATCCAAGAGTATGCAGCACTTTTCTGAATAATATTCTGCTTCTCACGAGCGAACAAGTGGGGCGGTGTTTTCCCAGTAACCAAGTAATTAGCAACGTCAGCAAACCACGGAGAATCTGTTGACATAGAAAAAAGACGTTCATTTGGAAAATCATCATTAACAGGAGTTGCTTCACCAGGATTATCTAATCTAGAAAGAAAATCTGCTACAACATTAGATTTTCCTGGTCTATCAACAATAGTAACATTAAATTCTTGCAACAATAGCAACCACCTAGTCACTCTACTGCTATTCAATGGTTTGTTCATCAAATATTTAATCACGAAATAATCAGTATGTACAAATACTTCATAACCTGTAATATAGTGCCTGAACTTATTAATTGCAAAAATTACAGCTAAAAAATTTCTCTGTAACTGTATAATTTAATTGAGCGAAAGAAAAATTCTTACTAATATAATAAATAGCATAGGATTTCTTATTTTCCTCTTGTCCTAAAGCTATGCCAATAGCCAAATCTGAAGCATCAGAGGAAATGTGAAAAGGCAGGGACCAGTTAGGACCTCTCAAAACTGGTTCATGTACCAACTTTTCCTTCAATGTTTCAAAAGACTGTTGGCAAGCTATGGACCAAGAAAATTCACTATCCTTAGCTAGAAGTCAGAAAAGACGGGCAGCTATCTTAGAAAAATTTTCAATGAATCTTCTATAGTAACCAGCATGTCCTAAAAAACCTCTTACTTCCCTTTGAGTTTTGGGTGTACGAAGATGCAGAATGATTTCAATCTTTGCTGGATCAACCTAGATACCATTACCAGAAATCAAATGGCCAAGTACCACTCCCACTTTGCACATTAATCTACATTTATTGTCACTCAAGGCGAGATGTGCTTCCTAACAATGGAGAAGTAATTTCTCCAGATTTTTGAGAGCTTCCTGAAAAGAATCACCAAACACAGAAAAGTCATCCATATAAATTTCTACAAATTCTAGATCAGAAAAAATGGCCAGGACTACCCTTTGAAAGGTAGCCAGGGCATTACATAAACCAAATGGAAGCACTTTATAAGCAAATGTACCCCAGGGACATGTAAAAGTATTTTTATCCTGATCTTCGGGTGTAATCTGTATTTGGTTATAGCCACTGAAGCCATACAAAAAGGAAAAATATTTCTTTCCTACAAGGGTATCAAGCACCTGGCCAAAGAAAGGGAGAGGGAAGTAATCTTTGAGAGTGGCTTTGTTTAATTCTCGATAATCAATACAAATACACCATCTTCCATCTTTCTTGGGTACTAGCACTAATGGAGAGACCCACTGACTGTCGGAAATAGCATAGATAAAACCGACATCCAAGAGTTTCTGTACTTCTTCCTTCACAATATCTCTTAGAGCTGGATTCATTCACCTTTGGGGTTGTCGGAAAGGTTGGGTTCCTTCCTGAATATAGATATGATGTGTACAAGTTTCAGGAGGAATACCCTTCATATCTTCATAGCCCTAAGCAAAGGCACTAATATGGTTTTGCAACAAATTCACAAGCTGCTCCTACTGAGATGAGTCCAAATTTGAACTAATATGCAAGGATTTACCATGGCTAATCTCAAAAAGAGTAGTGTCACGCTCATGAGTACTCAAGGGAGTGGTCAAATGAAACGGTATAGAAGAATGAGAATCATGATTATCTTGAAAATCTAGGCTAAAAATCTAGCTCAATGGCTCAAAATTAGGCATAGTGTCTAGATTATTCAGGAAATATTGAATCTCATCTTCTTGTGAAGACCCAGTATAATGATGGATAAGGGAAATGGACTGAGTCTCCTCATCACCTCTTTAATCCAACCATAAATTATCTCAAAGGTCCTGAATGGATCTGGCAGGGGGGAATAAGGTAACTTTCTTCCTAGAATCTCCATGCAAAATATACATATCACCGAATGACATCCAATATATGCATTGGTCATAGCAAGCCATGGTCAACCCAAGATCAAGGGATGTCCTCCTACTGGGTTCTTTGGTTGAAGCACAACAAAATTAGTAGGATATTCCCAAGAATCTAATGAGATAATCACATCGTCCAATACTCCTTCTAGCTTAATTTTAGATCTATTTGCTAATTCAAGCACAGTGGGAGTAGGGGAAGATGAGATAACCGAAGTTGATCCATGGTTTTCTTAGTCATGACATTAATGGCTGCCCCTAGGTCTATAAGAACATTAGAGACCAGGACATTACCAATCTGAACTAAGACAACAGGGTTTCCGGGATCAGTATATTTTTCCATAGACACACATCTCGTCATCAACTCTGCTGCCATACCAAAAAATTTAATGGTTTGGGGTTCCACTCTCTTCCTCCCGAGTTTCTTGAGACAGAGTTCCTTAATAATCTTGGTACAAAATGGGTATCTCTTTAATGGCTTGAAGCAAAGGTATCTTAATGAAAAGATTTTGAAGCTCAGATGCCAAACTAGTCTCAGAACTAGGCTCACTTCTTTCCATTACTAGCCTCTCTGGGAAGGGAGGCTGGTTGGAAGAACATGGCAAGGATTCAGAGGGTAAGGGCTGCTTAGTGACAGCTTTCAGAGAATGGTTAAGAGTTTCCTCTTCTCCTTTCTCTTCAACAATCACTATAGGTTGCTTCTGATTTTCTGATGTTACAGTCCTTCCCGATCTTAATTGAATATCATGAACCCCAATTGGAATAGACTGGTACTCAAATGGTAAAGGTGGGTTTGTTACATAGATCATTTTCACTGCTTTATTATTGTTAGGATTGGGCATAGGTTGAGCAGGCAACTGAGGAGGTCGAAAGGGTGGAGGTAAAGGCAACGGTGGAGTAGACTGACTCGGAAGTTGAGGCATTGAATAAGGTGTATGCGTAGATGGATATGACTGTATAGGTGGTTGGTAGGAATATGGAGAATGAGTTGGCCCTCTCCAAACTTGTTGCCATGGTTGAGAAGGTTGCCCATGCTGATTTTGATTCCCCTACTACCACTGTTGATTAGTGTTAGGATAAGAATATGCATGTGAATTATAACCAAAATAGTGTGGAGAAAATTCAGGAGCCATACCTGTACCTACCTGAGGCCAATTCCTTCTTGCTCCCATAGCACACAAGTTCTTAGCTTCAGGATGTCCCCCTATAAATACAGCTTTAATTCCTGGTATAGAGGGACATTTTTCTGTGACATGGTGTTCTACATAAATAGAACACTTATTAGTTTCTTTCAAATTAAGAGGACACTCTTTAGGAGGATGCTTGTCTCTACATTTAGGACAAAAAATACATAATGACTCTTGTTCCTTCATGAGTTTTTGCTTAAATTTTAAAGAGTCTAACTTTTTTATAACAATATTCATTATATCAATTTTCATGTTTTCCATTTTATTTTCTAGTCCAATAATCATAGCATCAGTAGATTCAGTTTTTCTATTTCTATTTCGAGTTCCTCTACCGGAACTATACTGATTTCTTGAAAATTTCCTGTATAATTCACAAATTTGTTCAAAATTTTGCTGAGAAATATCACCTTGTCCTAACAGATTTAAATTATTTCTAGCGTTATCAGTAAGTCCTCTTAAGAACAAGGTTCTAATAGTACTGGGATCAAACTTAAGTTTTGACCTTTGTAAAATATACAGAAATCTTTCTAGGTAATCTTCAAGAGTTTCATCATCATCCTATATGATTGTAAAAATCTCATCCTGCATGTCCTGAGTTTTGAAATATTCTTGATATTTAGACAAAAACACTCTTTTCATCTGATCCCAAGAGTTTATAGTGTTTCCTCCTAACCCCATAAATCAGCGTAGAGTTGAGTCCTTGAGAGTAATAAGAAACAATCTTAACTTCTAAGCGTCAGTTGAATAATCATAACTTCTACACAGAATATCAAACTCGAATAGAAAAGAGTCAGGATCTTCATGAACTTTACCATGGAAATGGGGGAGAGCTAATGGTGGAATATTCTTCATTTGTGCCACAGTATCAGGATCCACAATTGGAAACACAAAAGTGGATTGTTCTTCACTTACCTGGTTTTCACCAGTCCCTTCCAAATGATCTTCATGGTCCACCATTATTTCCCTTTTACTTGTACCGCTCTCAACAGGTTGATCCACACCTGAGCTGTTGTTACCAGAATCCAGGTGGATTCTTTCTGCGTGATGGGTTTGAATTGGATTGGGCTTCCTGCTTACCGAACGAGACCCAATATGAGAATTGTTTTCAGAATTATTTTGGCCCTTAGTGGGCTTCGAACCCTTACCTTTTCTAGGCATTCATTTCAAAAAAGAAATATTCAAAATAACAAACAACTTCTAGTAAAAAATTCTGTCAGAAATCAATTAACACTAGTAAAATTCCTTCAAAAAATATTTTCCAAACAATACTGCAAAAATAAAGGAAAAATTACCTCTATTGTATAATCAGAAAATTCTTACCAAATCAAATCGCCTCCCCGGAAATGGTACCAAAATGTTGGGTGCAGGAATTAGACTTAAGAAAACTCCTCAACACTTAATTTGTCAACCCGGGGGATTCATAAACTTAGAGACGAAGCATAGGAAATGCCAAAGATGGTATGAATCTTCCTAATATTTTCAAACCAGGAGGTAACTCCTCAAAATCAGAATGTGTATTAGCTGAAGAATGCACATGGATTTATACATGGAGGTGAGGCTATTGGGATTCATCTCCCAATGACTCTTGGCCTTCCTTATTTCCTAATATTAATTAATATACAATATTAAATATGCACACCCATCCATAGGATTAGGTGTCAACATTCCCCCCTTTAATCTGAAGGGATGTTGGTGAGTCCAAGCATCGATCTGAACTTTTCAAACTTTTCTCTTCCAAGTGCTTTGGTGAAGATGTCGGCAGTTTGCTCATTTGTGGAACAATGATGTAGATGGATGGTTTTGGCCTGAACATGATGTCGAATTAGATGGTACTTTGTATTGAGCTATTAACTAGTTTGCACTTGAAATCCCTTGTCTTTCACCAACTTATTGTTCATTTAATCCATTTTGCCCAGAGATCCCTTCTACTGTGAATCAAATCGGCCCTACAGCAGCTTTACATCATCACTTCATAGCTTCCTTGATCCGTTTGACCCCATAGCCCAATTTATCTACATCTTGTCATCCAGTTTATGTATTTGATCAGTTTCATCCCTCACAAACTTAAAAACTAAAAAACCAAAAACACACTTCATAACTAGCCTAATATCAGAACATCGCAAGTAAACACACCAACATCTTTTGCACTTATAGAGAGAGCCCTCTCTGAGTCCAGGAAGGCTAGGTCCTTGGGCTCCAAAGCTTGGTTTGATGTTACATCGTCATTTGGCTAGCCAATCGGCCAAATCACGGGACCCTAACAACTCCAACTAATTATTGTTTAACTACTGAATGTGTGTTTTTCTTTATTAGAGACACTAGCAGTCTCATCATATGGGCCCTTAAACCTGCTCCTTTAGAGATTTCCTTCTTGCGCTAATCTATCCTGCACTATTGCAGTCTGCTTGTACTAGTGCAGGATCATATATTTATACAGAAGGTATAAATTGTGTCTTTACTAAAGGATTTTTACTTCATGCAAGGGCTTGAACTTTTCTAGGTTCAAAGCACTCAGATCCCGTGGCAAGAAACTAGTTCTTGCACCGGATCAGAGCTTCCTGCACTTAGCATTTAATTCTTAAAATGAGTGCTTAATTATTGCAAGTGCTATTATACTGTGAAATCAAATTTCACACATAAAAAGTGAATGTTTATGATCTTAACAGAGTGCATGGATAAAGAAACAATCAATATACATGTATCCTATCATAATCATTTAATGAAAGAAAGAAGATTGCGGGAAGTAGACTAAGAAGGCTTGCTACATCACACCAACGTGCACTGGTGCATGTTCATTCCTCTTCCTTGGACCAGGCGGGGAAAACCAATCAAATAGAATTGCAGAAAATGAGATATCACGCCAACGTGCACTGGTGCAGGTTCATTTCTCCTGCTTGGACCAGGTGGAGGAAAACCAATCAAACAAAATTGCAGAAAAAGAGATATCACACCAACGTGCACTGGTGCAGGGTTATTTCTCCTGCTTGGACCAGGTGAAGGAAAACCAATCTGAAATCAAGTGCAGGAAAAGGAAATTGCAGGAAAAGAAAATTTATCTACTTCACACAACAGATCTGCTTTCACTCAGATAGGAATGCATGTGCTTAAATTTAAATCACACTTGACAACATAAACACAAATTACAGGAAAATGGGGTAAACGTGTTGGGTTGGCTAGGCCCTAGCCAATCAACATGTTTCCCTTTTAAATAAAAATGCTACTTAGTACCTTAATCAATTCATCATCTCAAATATAGAAACGAAATTTGTAAAACATGAAGCGGAGCTCCCTTTTATTAATTCACTAAGGAAAGTACATAGATTAATACATCATCTAGCCCAGATTCGGGCGATAACAAAATATAGCAACCTATTACCGCCTCTCTGGCTGTGTCTCTGTTCTCTTCTGCTATCAAAACTTAGCCTTCTAGTCATATTTACATTCTAAATTATATATATCTTTGGCCAAATGCCAAAATAGACCATTCAACCGATTACATAACCAAACGTAGAATTTAGCTTTTCGGCCTTGAAAATTAGATAGTTTAGCAAAACTGGTCGTAGCCAATCTCCAGCTTTCGTCCTTCACAGATTTAGTCTCGGCTGCCTTTTGGTCGATCTTGCTATCGTGGCTGAAGCTTCTCAGAATGAGGCGGTGATCAAGGAGGTTCGGATCTGCTGCAAGGATTTGTTGTGCCGGCAACGGTGAAAGATTCGATCCTGCACTAGGATCAACGGTCACGGTAAGTACTCTAACTACCAAATAAACATTGGAGATATCGATACGTTACAAAGAGTGATTAAAAGTAAGAAATCATGTAATAAATAATCAATTAATGCTAATTTGAATTTAAAATATGAAAAATAAATTTTATACGAAATATGTCACCGTGCTTGGACTAGTGCAAGATGAGGGTGCATAAAAGAGGTAAAACAGAGGTAAATGGTTATGATTTAGGAAGGGGAAAATGGAAAAAAGAGAGAAAATTAGAGGGCTAACAACATTCCTACTTGAAACATATTGTTCTTATGGTTAACCCAAACAACTTATAGGAAGTATGTGTGCAAGCCACACATCTTGAAGCGAAGGGAAAGAACACTTAGGAAGAGGGTAGTAAGAAGAATCCATTCAAGGGTAAGGGAAAAGAGAAGGGAGGAAAATGGAAGGGAAAGAAGAATGCAATCATAAAGAAAGAAGGGGAGAAAACTACATGCAAACATTGTTCCAAAGAGGGGCATGGTGAAGCCCACTGTTGGAAACTACATCTCGAACTAAGGCCAAAGAAACCAAATAACAAAAGGAAACAAAAGATGATTGCCACCACACAATAAGATCTTGGATCCATTTTAGGAGATGAGACCAAGATAATATCCATGTTTAACAAAGGAAAGGAAACCGTAACAAGTACTAGTTCCTCAAATAATCACAACAACACTCCAAATGAAGACACAAGGATAGAATTGTTCCATGTTAGAGTGATTTAAAATCATACAAAGATTGGTGCATTGTTTGATAGTGGGTCATAAGAAAACTTGATTTCAGAAGACTTAGTAAAAAATATTAACCTTGAAACTATACCACGTCATAAACCATACCCTTTGGGTTAGATAGTCAAGAAAGCCAATTTACAGGTTACAAGAAAATGCATATTTAGATTTTCTATTATTGCAAACTTTGTTGATGAAGTCGAGTTAGATGTGGTTCCACTTGAAATTTATGGGATTATCTTGGGAAGTCCAGATTTGTATGACATGAAAGCGGTGTTTTATCACCATGAGAACAAATATCATTTTCTTAAGGATGGGGTGTAGTATATTGTGAGAGATCATCACAATAAACTGAATATTTCTTTAGTTAATGCAGGGAAAATGAAGAGGCTAATTAATGCAACTAAATATTTTGTGCTTCTCATGATCAAGAAAAAATATGATGTTTGTAGAAATTATATACAATATGCATGTATATATCTGGACTCTCCTGATCTAACAATATTTATCTTCTTGCTAAATACAGAATCCTTCCACTATAATTCTTGCGGAAATTTAATCAACAAATGCAAAACACATGAAGCAATAAAAACACACATAACACAGTTGTTAACGGGAAAGCCTGAAGCTAAAAACCCCAACTATCATATTATGTATCATGGAGATCATATGACAATCTCATACAAAGCATACAAAGCTTATCACAAGCTCTCAGTACAGTACAATCGTCATACACTAATCAGGAACAATCTTGCAAATCCATGCACCGATCTTGCCCTCCTGCTAGCCTGCCTCCACTGCGCAATCCAAGCTGATTAAAAATACCAATTCGATGTAATCCCACTCTCCTTGACTGTGTTATTATCATTGGCAACTCCAATGTATATATATAGATGCAATCCATGCATCACTAGTAGTCACAACTGATAGTCACACTACTCTTTCACCTACCTCTTCACTGGTCTCCACTGAAACTGTCCATGCACTGTAGTTAACTAATGTATTATTCAGTTGATTAACGAGTTAATATTTAGTGAATTAATTATTAATTAATTCACACCACTCTCACTAGTGTATCAATCAGTTAGTCTAGATACAACTAGCTCAACTATGTTTAACTAAGTTAAACTGAACACAACTCCACCAACTACCTCAATAACTCCACCAAACTCTGTCACATGAGTTCTAACTGAAGTCTCCATGAAATAGCTCCACTTAAACCTCAGGAATAGCGTAATTCCTTATGTTAGCTCCTGTGCCACATCTTTGCACTTAACTGAAGTGCTCCAAGAGAATAAGATAATGTTTATAGTCCAAATATTATTAAGAGCTAATAATATTTGACATATCTATTTTTAGACTGGAAATCTAAAAATAGATTCCACCCAATATGTCTAAAAATAGAAGTCCATCTATTTTTTCAACTTGACCAACCATCCACAAATAGCATCCTGCAACTCATAGAATATGATCGACATGTCTAAAAATAGACTTTGCGACAAAAATCACCTGTGGGGCCCCACCTAGTTTAGGTGATCACTTTCCAACTAGGATCAAGAATGATGTTTCAGGATGCCTCCTTCACTGTTTCTTGTTTCAATCTTCAAAAATGTTGATTATGAATCTTTTGAATGATGTGATGAAAAATTGAAATATGATTTGTTTGATGTGGTAAGTCAGCATGGAGAGATGTTTCAAGAACCAAATGGGTTACCACCCAAGAGGGGAATTCAGCATACGATTCAGTTGCAGCAGGATGTTCCGCTTCCAAACATCGGTATGTATCACATGTAAATTATGGAGATTTTGGAAATCAAGAAGAAAATTCAAGAATTGTTGAAAAAAATTATAATACGCCCATCTACTTCGCCATGTGGTTCACCAATTGTTCTGGTACCAAACAAGGACGGGACTTGGCGCATGTGCATCGATTTCTATGCACTAAATAAAATCACAGTAAAGAATCACTACCCACTCCCACGCATTGATGATTTGCTAGATTAGTTGAAGTATGCAAGATATTTCACTAAGTTAGACTTGCGAAGTGGTTATCATCAAGTTAGAATAGCTAAAGAGGACATTTGGAAAATTGCTTTCAAAACTACACAAGGATTGTTTGAGTGGTTAGTTATGCCATTTGGTCTAACAAATGCTCCAGCTACTTTCATGAGAGTCATGAATGATTTACTTAGAACATTTCTAGATGAATTCGTCATTTTTTACTTAGATGACATACTTATATTCAACAAATCAAGAGAAGAACATGTCATGCATGTGAAAAAGGTACTTGATGTCTTGAAAAAAGAGCAATTATTTTTAAAGATTTCGAAGTGAGAGTTTGGCAAGACTTATTTAGTGTATTTGGAACACATTGTTGGAGGAGGTGAGGTGAAGATAGACCCTTCCAAAGTAGAGGTCATTCTGAATTGGCTCAAGCCCAATACAGTTACAGAGGTAAGAGGCTTTCTTGGGGCAGCATAGTATTGGAGGAAATTCATTGCTAATTTTTCTTCCATTGCAGCTATGATACATGCATTGACAAGTGTCAAGAAAGTGTTCCATTGGGGAGATGTACATAAAAAATAATTCGATTCTTTAAATAAAAAGATAAGTTCAGCACTAGTTTTAGCACTTCTGGATCTTAGACAGCCATTTGAGATTGAAACATATGCAAGTGATTATGCTATGGGAGCAGTGCTCATGCAGCATGGTAATCCTATTTTATTCCATTCTAAATTTTTTAATGGAGATGTGACTAATTATCCCACCTATGATAAATATTTATATGCATTGGTACAAACTATAAAGAAATGGAAGAACTATTTCATGGGAAAACAGACCATTATCCATACTGACCATCAACCATTCTAGTACTTACAGTCACAGTCAAAGTTGTATCAATCAAGACATTTCAAATGGATGGGATTTCTACAACGATTTCATTTGGTTATCAGGTACAAAAAGGGAATCTACAATAAGGTAGCTAATATTCTCTCAAATCCTATTGTGAATTAATCTATTATACTCAAGCACAATTCAATTATGCATGAAAGTTACATTGAACAATATGCATATGATAGTGATTTTCAAGATGTGTATGAAATATTGAGTCAAGAAAACCAAAATGAAGAGTTAGATTATCATGTGCATAACATTTTTTTGTATCACTTGGGCAAGTTATGTATACCACACATCATTGATTGATGGACATTTTGGTCTAGGCAAGACAGTAGCGAACTCCAAATATATTTTTATTGTCCACACATGGTTAATAGTGTATCTCGTTTTATTAGAGGATGTTATTTATGTGCAACAAGTAAGCCTAGCAATAGGAAACTTGGATTGTACAATCCACTTCTGGTTCCTTCACATCCCTAGGAGAGTATCTCAATGGATTTTGTAGGTGGTCTTCCTATGTCAAGGAAGGGTCATGATTACTTGTATGTTGTGGTAGATAGGTTCAGAAAAATGTGTATTTTGATGCCATGTAAGAAAAAAATTATAGTTGAAAAAACAACCAATATTTTCTTTCAAAATGTATGGGTTCATTTTGGTCTTCCTAATTCTATTGTAAGTGATCGGGATTCCCAGTTTGTTGGGAATTTTTGGACAAGATTATGGGACATGATGGACACAAAGCTGAAGAAGGGTAAAGAATTTCATCCACAAACACATGGTCAAACCGAGGTGGTAAATAGGAAACTTATTCATCTTCTTAAAGGTTATTGCAGCAAGCATCCTAAGCTATGGGATGAATAGTTGCATTACATTCAACGTGCATACAACAGGGAAAATAATTCTTCCAAAAACACATCACCATTTGAGGCATGTTATGGTTACTTGCAAAGATCACCTATGGACTTCATATTTGAGAAAGATGTTTCTATAGATGGTCATAGTGACATTGATAAGGCAAGGAATTTCATTGAGAAAATTCAGTTGATACATCACATAGTGCAAGAGAAACTTGAAAAGAGTAAAAGAAACTACAAGGAAAGGCATGAAAAACACCGTGTTGATCACAAATTCTAGGTTCGAGATGAATTTTGGTTGTATATCAGCAAAGAAATATTACAAGGGGAAGGTAAAAAACTCAATCCAATCCATTATGGTCCATTTAAAATTCTGGAAAAGATTGGTACTAATGCATTTAAGCTAGATTTTCCTCCTTATATGCAAATATATTATGTCGTTAATGTTGAGAATTTGAGATTGTTTGAGCCTCCTTTCATTGATGATCAAGGAGAGCATGTTCATTTGCCATCAAAATATTATTTAATGCCAGAATATCTGGATGAACTTCAGCAAGATCTCATACTTGACAGAAGAATCAAAACTTCAAGAAGAGGGACCGTCGAATACCTTAGAGTGGGACTCAAGGGACAAAATCCTTCAAAGGCCAAATGGATGGAGATTGAAAGGGTCAGGGAGTTGTACCTTCACCTACTAAACAGTTGATAGTATATTTTGGGGTCCAAAAGGATTCTAGTGGGGAGGAATGATCATGAGTTCAGTATTTAGACAAAAATTGAAAGTGCCTAGAAATGCTTCAAACTGGAACGACCGGATAGAGATCGTCGCCAGGATTCCATCGCAACTCATTTCATCAAAATTGGAGTTCGTATGAGTGAGTTATGGTCTATTTTCCATTTTCCCAAACATGTAAAAATTGTGTAGAACAATGACAGATTGATGACTGGGAAATCTAATCAGCACCTCAGGAATTTATAGGCCAATGGGGAAGCGAACGTGGCACAATCGAGAGCCAAAGCAATCTGACAGATAGTATTCAGTTGGAAGTCACATGCATTACCTATTGCAAGGTCAGGGTTGGTCACATATTTATTTAAACAAAGGTTGGGACTAATGGCTGAAACCATAGTCGAATGACAATACAACATATATCTGCGACATATTTCATTAACTCAAAGTACCAAACCTTGGTCCAAAGCATCAGCACATTCAACCATCTCGTGTTCACAGTTTAGGAGCGGAGGACATAAGGCAACAACAAATTATTTGCTATTTTTGATTGCGTGGTAAGTGACGTGGCAATAAGGTGGGTCCTACCAATCGCATCGAGGTGTCGCAATCGCAAGACACAGCAGGCAACATAGAATGATTTATATCATAGTTGCGATCTGCTATGATCTGGGATCTACGATCTGCAATGATTTGTGATCTGTGATCTGCGATCTACAATAAGTGACTGCGCTGTGATGCGATCTGCAGAGTTTTAAATGCATTTAAACCGAGTTTTAATATGTAATACGTGGGTTATGGTTATGATTATACGAGTTTAACGATAAGTGTGGGTTAGCGCTAAACTCACTTAACCCCACTTATCACCCACTTAATCGAATATTAAACTTGCAGTTATCCTAATTAAGAGCGCTTATCTTGGCGTCACCTTTGGCGGACCCGCCAAATTCAGCGGACTTCCACATTTAGTGGAGTTAGTTGGCCAGATTCCAGATTTAGTGGAGAAATACTAGGAAAATTTGTTTTTGCCATAACTTTGGCAATTTTAGACCAAAATGGGCTCAGGAAGAGTCATTCTTGATAGATTTGGATGTTTTGGAGCCATTGGAGCATGTTGCAGAGGCAACAGGAGACTGTAAACAACACTTTTTCAAAATTTAATCTAATACAAAGGCCCACACTATAAAGTTGGACCAAGGAGATGTAGCCCAGGAGGGGTGAACTCCTTCATCAAAAAATTGTGTATGTATCTCTTTTATTTGTGCTTTTTGTGTTTTATTATGATTTTGTTCAGAATTGAGTTTCCATGCTTTTAATTTCATGAAAAACACTTAATATCATCAATTTTAATGAATTTTCACTCATAAACACTTGTATAAACCCTTGTATGATAAGAAAATCAAAGCACTTTCATGTTAATTATGAAACTTATATTAGCACAGAATTAACTAACAATCAATTTCAGATTAAGGATACCAATCTGAATTCTCAATAATTTGTTTGGGTCAACTCATGTAACATATCTCCTTCACCAATGCAGATCACAGCCCCCAAAGAGAATTGGAAAATCATAATAACATGAGAAGACTTTAATAAATTGGTATCCAAACATAAAAACTACATCCTATTTTTTGATGGGGAAGCGAAAGGAAATCCAGGAGTGAAGGGAGTGGGAGGGATGATATTTTATCTCAATAATCAACTAGAATACAAATATTCTTTGGGATTAGGACAAACAACCAATAATGTTGTTGAAGCCTACACTATTTTTCTAGGGATTAAACAAGATACGAAAATGAACTCTTAAGAAATCATTATTATAGGAGATTCCCTCTTTATCAAATTAAGGATAATAAAAAATAGTTTTCCCCAAGATGTAAGACTTGCTCAGATAATTGCAAGAATTTTCAAAATCTTGAATCATATCCCAAGATCCCACTTCTAACATGTATTGAGAATAAATAACAACAAAGATGATGAACAATCCAATCATGGGAATTTTCTCCCCAAGGGAAGCCTTAATTTGGATGATCAGATACTATATGAGTCCCTCCCTTAACCTATCTAATGGATTTTATAAAAATATGGCTCTAGTATCCCCTCTCCATGTGTTTCATTGAATTCGAAGGCACATACAAGTGCCTTAATTTGGAGACGAAGCCTAGAATTTGCATTGTCACTGTCAAAGGGTATGTAGAAATAATGTTAAGGAAGGTTTTGTCTTTCATCATTCCTCATTCTCTTGGAAGGATGAAGAATCCAACTGGTTAGTTTCATAGGGAGGGAGAGTTCAATTATTATGTGAAGAGGAATGTTGATTTCATAAATATGTAGGAGGAAGATAGTACATAGGGGTATGATATGGTAAAGTGGTGGTGGCTGGTGAATAACAGCCTCTATTTGAGAGCATAAGTTATTAATGGACCTGTAATTAGCTCTGTGGGATCAATTATCTCAATTACTCGGCTTTTGGACCTGTGATTCAGAGGTACACCCAAGTCCTCCTTGTTTTTCATTTAGTTTTGTCCTTGCATCACAATATATTGTCGAGCCCCTCTATGGAAATATATTGTTATTCCTGCTTTTGGTTTTTCTATGTTTGTTGGAATAATCTACTCCTCAATTCCTAGTTAGAGTGGCACACACATGACATTCCTGAATCATCTAATTTGGCTTCTATGTTTTATTACAACCGAAAATGAGCCCTTGATAAAAATCACTTTGATCTCCAAATTATCACTAGGTTTGTAAGTATCTGTTGGGCTATATTAATCACTATTAAATGACGAAAATAGTACACATAAATTATCAATCCAAGGATGTATTTTATTTCAATGACAGCCACATTGTTTGTGCTGATACACCCAATCAAAAGCAAACCCAATAAAGGAAATCATTGCTGAAGTAAATGCTAGAAGTAAATCACTCATGCAGAAATAAAATGATCTACAAGACTATAATCACACTTCAATTAATCTATTCTAGCATGCCACACAACAATTATCCAGTTGGTATCTCTAATCTCATATGTGTAAGAGCATACAAAATATTGAAATTGAAGCGAATATATTCACAGCTGAAACAGCAGCCGCAACACCTCTACTAATACATTAAAAAAAACACAAACACATATACACAACTAACTTAATCACAGTAATCACTGCTAAAGAGGAGGGCCCATCCTCCCTAGCAGGGCGCAGATAGAGAAAGAACTTAACAAAAAATAAATCGAATAACGCATGTAACAACAATAACATGATAATATTTATTAATATGATAAAAATTACAAAGCCAAATTAATTTTGTTCTCTGCTAACCTTTCGCCCTCAAGGGATGAGAACTATTTAGTGGTTACATCTCAGAAAAACAAGGGATAGATCATTCATGAGAATATTATGATTCTCATGCTGATAAAAAATAGAATACATATGGTTATAACCACTTCTTAATAAAATTCTGACTGGAAAATTATAGATTACAATAAAAACTGCCTAGAGGCTGTTATCAAAAAATACAATACTTAAGAACTTCTATAGCTATCATAATAAACCACAAATGTAGCGTAACAGCTGGAGGACAGGTCAGAAATACAAGTTGATGAGATCCAGTCAGCGGTACAGATATAACAGCAGTTCGCCAGCAGGTCTGTAACAGCAAAGTGTAACAGCCTCATGGTGTAAAAATCTCACTATAACAACACACCCTTAATTGCTCCTGTATGCCTCGTGCTCGGGATATTTTGTACTACAAATGATATATGGAAAGGCAACACAAATACCATAGATCTTCTCCAAACATTCATTCTTAATTAGTCATAAAAAAGGCATGATATATCATAATAATTAATGAAATGGCAGAGTAATGAAAATAATGTGAAACAAAACAACTAGTTAAGATAGAAAGGTAGGAAAAATAGGCAAAGATAGTCACATTGATTATAGTTATGAGGAAAAATAGGGGAAACAAATGTAGGAAAAGTGTGCAAAACTAGCACCCAACATCTGCCCCCAACTGAAGCACTTGCATGTCCTCATGCAAAATCTCATCTCTCATGGGCATATCTTGGGTGCAGGTCAGTGACATCATAAGTGCCAGTTGTAACTTCATCTACAGATCTATACCCCTGATTGGCCATCAGCTGTCGTACCCAGGACTCTAATTCATACTTGCTCAATTCATAATTACTCTGATAATCCTCAATTGGCAGCCAGATCAAAGGAAACTTGAATCTCAATCCAAGCCACAAAGCACCAAGGGATTGTACTATCTGTGCATGTGCTGGTATATGTGTAATGGTCACCACAAAACTATGGAATGAAAATGGGTCCCCCTTCAGTAGTTCAGCACTATTGGCTTCCATGTGTTTCAAGCACTGAGTCAAGGCTCGTCTTCTTCATCATTGAGAACTGATTGAGGCAGAAGTTCATAATCATTCTTCTGTAAGTGGCAGTCGGTTCCTTTAACCCAAGAGTACTCAACATTATCCTGAATTACCGCCTTAACTCGGTGGCCTATCCTGGTTCTGCACAGACCCATAATGCCATATTCTCCTCATTAGCATCCATATATTTGATGGCCAAATGCCACTCAATCTGATTCTTCATGAAGGACACAAAATATCGCAACTGAAGATCCCCCATACAGAAGAATACCATCACAACCATTTTCATACTCACATGATCACAAATGATATTGTGTAAGAATAACTCACACAATAGGCTTTCTTCATCAAAATCGGAGGCACGGAAAACATCTAAAAATGTGCGAGTGGAATAACATAAATAGGGTTTGTACTCCATAACATCTTTCATCTTGAACAGGAATTAGCGTTCCCATAGAAAAATAGGATAGGACGGGGAAGGCCACCTGCACCCCAACAAATTGAGGGCAAGATCATGAATTTTTTTCTTGTCTATGGTAAGATCACGAACTTGCTGCTGTAACAGAAGCAGTTTTTCCTCCTGCTTCTTCAGGGCTTCCTTCTTCTTATAATTCTCCCATCCTTTCTTCAACTCTTCTTTCATTCATCTTTCATGTAGGGCATATGTCTCCCTCCGATGTTATTTCAGTGAAAACGTCCCCTCCCGAAGGGAGTTGTTTCCACTTCCGTAGTTTAGAAATTAACAAGATTTTCTCAGAACTCCATCCTAAGATGGGGCCCGGATTTCTTCTGCATTCAATATCAACATCAATAATGGGTGTAATAGCCTCTACTGAATGGGTTTGTTCCACATTTGTTGCTGGTTCTTGTGTAGTAGCAGCTTCCTCGATGGGTTCTTTTGTATCAGCCCCTTTGTTTCCACCTAAAGTAGCCTCTGTGTCCATTTTTGTTTCTTCTATAATAGCAGTGGCCTCCACAGGTTCTTGTGTATCGGCCTCTATTTCAATTACTATAGGGGGCTCTGCTTTAACTTTTGGTTCTTGTGTAATAGTAGTATCCTTAGCAGGTTCTTGTGTATCAGCCTCCTGTCGTTCTGTTTATGTTTCCATTGGGCTAATTTTTTCCCCACAGACCTTATATCTTGCCGCCGTTAGTTCTTGAAAACATTTCGTGCATACAGACACCAAGATTTCCTTCCCCTCAGATAATATTTGCTTCAATTCTTCATCTTCCTTTCTCATACTTTCATGTTCTAAAAACAGGATATGAGTTTCGTCCTTACCTGATGAGAAGGGTTCCATTTCTTCTTTTGATACTTCTGCTTCTGTCTACTTTCCAACTGTAGGAAAATTTTATGTGGGTAGGCTAAATTTCACCCTCTATTTTGGTCATCTATCCCCAATTGGTTCATCAGTGGGTTCTTTCCCAATTCTGACTTTGGCAGGCCGAGTCTATGTTTCCGCTTCTGCCTGACTTCTTCTTGAAGTCGTGATCTGTTTTCCCTGGCTTGTCCTCAACTTATTTCACTTGAATTCTTCCCAGGTCCTTCCTTGTTGGCCTAGGGCATCCAACATGATATATTCTATGAGTCCATAATTGGTCACACATGCTTTCGAGTGTGTTGTTGTCTTTACTGTTGCCACCATATGCTTAATGTTCCTTAATAAGTAGAATGGAAGATTAATCTTTTACTGGTGCCAAAGGTGATTAAGTAGAGGGAAGTGATAGTTAAACACTATCATAGATCTTCCCTCAAAAGTGATGCATTTGATTAAACCCAAGGTGACATCATCCCATGGCTGATGGAGTGACAACCTGTCAATTCCTCTCCCTTTCTTCTCTGGTTTTTCTTCTCCTTCTAGGAAGTCTTCTTTCAAGGAGGGGTCATTTAATTTTCTGTTAAACCACCTTCGTCCCTCTACTATAAATGTAGTTACTCAGGAAATTACCTCTTCAGTCACCTCAATTTTCATGCCCCTAACTCAAGTCTGATCGTTATTCAAATTCTGAGCAAATTCGATTGTCGTTGCCTCGTCCGAGCCTTCTAGCTTCTAGAAATACTCAATCCATCTGGCGTCTCTGAATATATGGTAGGATTCTGGACAGTTCTGCAAGGCATCCATAGAATCTGGCTCATGCTTGAACGCTGCTCCGCCCATCTTACTATTGTTTCTGAATTCGCTTCTTACTGCTCAACCCACTATAATGTCACTGCACTGCTCATTTCTTCTCGGTGTCTCTACTTATCCCAATCGACGAGTTTGCAATGAGGATACAAGGCTTCAGTCGAGAAGGTCAATGGGAGGTGACAGGTTTTACATATTACCAAAATTTCCCTCACACCACTCTTCATAAATGTCCTGTTATGGAAAGTAATGGGTTCTAAGTACACACGCTCTTTCCAGCCAGATTTAGTCATCATTGGAATTTGTGCTATTAATTCGGTGCATGCGGATTTGATAGAGGTTTATGAATACGGATTTTTTCAATGATTTCAATATATATCCCCTCCCCCGCCTTAATGGTGACGGTCACCCACGGCCATCACGGGAATATCATTACTTTTTCCAATAATCACCAAATCATAAATGATGACGTTACCTTTTGAATGACATACCTGAGGCGATGTGGAGGAAGATTTCAAATTGTCAGTGTACTGCTTTCAGTGCTCGTGTTGTTGTGTTTGGTTGGCACAATTATTTTTGTTATGGGGTGAAACATGAGAAACAGTGTTCATGGATGTCAGTTGTTACATGTGTAACAGCCAAGACAGCCTTTAGATTATTCTTCAAAAAAAAAAAAATTACGATAAATTGGTACAGAAAGAAAATAAAATCAATACCATCATCTTATAAAATGGATCAGGAAGGAAAGATGATGTTTCGGAAAGAAAAATATGGGTGTAGCAACCGCCACAAGAGTGGTTTTCAGCTATTACATACTGTCTGACTGCGCCCCGAAAAGTGGTTTTCACAATTAGATTTATTATTTTTGTTTTATTTTATTTTTATATATATATATATATATATATATATATATATATATATATATATATATATATATATATATATATATATATATATATATATATTTAAACATGTAATAGTTGCCACAAGGTTGATTTTCAACTGTTGCACTTATTGGAATTCCAAATTTCAGGATGCATAGGAGAATGTTCCCCTGTTGTTGTAACATGAAGATCGGGGTTTGCGACAATGTTAACAAATGATTCCTTCGAAGCAGGTTGATGATATAACCTTAGACCGTACCCATTAACCAGTAACAGTGTCTTAACACTGTCGATGGTGACCAATTGCACAGTCCCATTTTCAAAGATCGTGTCCACTTCATAAGGACCTAGCCATCTGGTGCAGAGCTTGCCTTTGAAATCCTTGAACCTTGAATAATACAAAAGAGCCCAATCTCCTTTCTGGAACTTTTTTTTCTTAATAAACCCATCATGCCATCTAGCTCTTTACTGTTAAATGATCTCTTTCTGTTGAATAGCAGCCAACCGTTTCTCTTCCAACTCATTGAGTTGGTTCAATCTTTGTGTATGTATCATACTTAAGTCCATATCGACCTGCAATGTTGTTCTTAATGTCTTTATTTCAAACTCTATGAGGGATAGAGGATTTTTCCCATACATCATTTTGTATTGTGAGAAGCCTATAGTATTCCTCCATGTTGTCCTGTAAGCCCACAATACCTCTGGAAGTTTCTCGGTCTAGTTTCTTTGGTGGCTGGCTACTGTCTTTGTTAAGATTCCCTCAATGAATTTATTGGTGCTTTCCACTTGACCATTTTCTTGTGGGTGATACGGTTAAGTGATTCTGTGATGAATTCCATACTTTTCAACCAGCTTCTCGATCAAATGAGATGTGAACTAAGGCCCCCCATCTGTCACTATCTCTCTGTGTATCCCAGAGCGAACAAAAATATCTTCAAATAGGAATTTTAAAACAACCTGCTCTGTTTCTCTAATTAGTGCCTTTGATTCAACCAACTTTGTGACATAGTCGGTGCAAACCAATATGTATGATCTTTGTTGTGATGAAGGATTAATTTGCCCCACAAATTCTAGGGCCCATTTCTCAAATGGTTGTATCACTATCTGAGGTTGTAACAACATCTCATTTGATTTCAGAGGCTGGCCCATCCTTTGGTAGTGATCACATCCTTTCACAAACTTCTTGGCATCCTAGAATATAGTTGGCCAATAGTACCCTATTGAGAGTACTTTATATCTTGTCCTTTTGTCAGCGAAGTTCCCTCCACATGGTTCCTCATGACAAGCCTTCAAGATATCAAATACCTCATCTTCTCTAACACATCGCCTAATCTGAAAATCTGGCCCGGTGTGATAGGGATTTCCTTCTATCCAGGAGTAGGTAGCACTCTATTGTATAATCTTCCTCCTTTCCTTGGAAGACAATTGGTGTAGGAATTTTCCTGTAGCAAGGTAATTGCCTATATCTGCATACCATGGTGAGTGAGTAGAGATGGAAAAAAGATATTCATCTGGAAAATAATCCTCAGCGGCAGCGTAGTCATCACTTATAGTTAATCTAGAAAGAAAATCAGCGACTACATTATCTTTTTCGAGTTTATCTAGAATAGTAATATCAAATTCTTGTAACAGCAATAACCATCGTGTAACTCGACCATTAGTAATAGGTTTTTTCATAAAAAATTGAATTGCAGCATGGTCAGTGTGTACAAATACATGAACCTCGATGATGTAGTGCCGAAATTTTTTGATAGCATGCACTACTGCTAGGAATTCCTTCTTAGTAATAGTGTAGTTGAGTTCTGTTGGAGTTAAGTTATTACTGATGTAATAAATAGCATAAGGTTTCTTCTCCTCCAGCTGCCCCAAGACAACACCCACAGCTATGCCAAATGCATCCGTAGCGATATGAAATGGAAATTTCCAGTTTGGTCCTCGTAAAATAGATGTTGTTGTTACACTGTTTTTTAGCTTTAGGAAGGCCTACTCACACTTCCCCATCCACACAAATTATGCATCTTTCATGAGTAATGAAAACAGAGGAGTTGCAATCTTTGAAAATTTCTCTATAAATATCCTATAGTATCATGCATGTCCCAAAAAACTACGTATCTCTTTTGAAGTCCTAGGGGTCGAAATTTTCGAGATTACCTCAATTTTTGCAGGATCTACCTTGATTCCATCTACCGAAATGAAATTTCCCAGCACAATTCCCTCGGTCATCATCATGCAGCATTTCTCCGTGCTCAGAGCAACATTAGTTTGTTCACAACATTCCAACACTCTTTCCAAGTTAGCTAACGTTGTCTCAAAGGCATCTCCGTAGGGTGTAAAATCATCCATAAATATTTCAAGGAAGTCATTCAAAATATTGGAAAAAATACCCAATATTTCCCTCTGAAAAGTTTTTGGTGCATTACAAAGGCCAAAAGGAAGGACTATGTATGCAAAAGTACCCCATGGTCAAGTGAAGGTTGTCTTGTCTTGGTCTTCCGGGGAAATCTATATTTGATTATAGCCACTAAACCCATCTATGAATGAAAAGAATTTTTTCCTAGAGAGAGTATCCAAACATATTCAATGAATGGTAAAGGAAAATGGTCCTTTTGAGTAGCCTTGTTAAGCTCTCTATAGTCAACACAGACTCTCCATTTTCCATTATTTTTCGGAACTATGACAAGCGGAGACACCCACTAGCTGTCAGAAATGGGGTAGATGAAATTAGCATTAAGGAGTTTCTGTAATTCTTCCTTCACTGTCTCATTAAGTGCGGAGTTCATTCGGCTCTACGGTTGTCTAACTCGTTTGTAGTCCTCTTTAAGATAAATGCGGTGAGTGCATAGGCCAGGATGGATTCCTTTCATATCCATATAGTCCCATGCAAATGCCTTTTTGTATTTCTGTAACAGTTGTATCAACAATCTATTTTGTTCAGCAATCAGGTTAGGATTGATGTTTAAACATTTCCCATGTTCAATTTCAACAGTACTACTGATAGTATGCAGAGTGGTTTTCAGATTTTCAATAATTGCATCATCTACCTCATATTCTTCCCCCATATCTCTAATGGAGGCAACAAAGAGTGAATTACTAATAAAACCATTAATGATATTGTCCTCTATTCCATCCTTAAAATACAGTGCTTTTCCAAGCATGAGGAGAGGTAGGGAAAGATCAGATTCAGGTTCAAATTCGTCCCACCAGGGACTACTCAAATCCATATGAGGTTTTTCTGGGGGATACATATTCAAGTTCTGAGTGGCCTGCCCATATGAGATCACCATAGATCTGAACCTACATCTTATATATGTGTCTGCAGTGGCCAGCCACACTCTTCCCAAGATTAAAGGATGACCCCCCAGGTTGAATTTGGTTTGTAAAATGAGAAAATCAGATGGATAATTCCAAGAACCCATAGTGATAACCACATCTTATAGCATTCCCTTGGGCTTGACACAGGACCTATCTACTAATTCAAGCACTATGGGTGTAGGTCTAAGTCCATGAAGCCCTAGGGAAATGAAGAGGTCTTTAGTAATGACATTAATGGTTGCCCATAGATCATTCAAAGTATTGGTTATTAGTTGATTGTCAATATGGATAGTCACTATAGGGTTCCCTGGGTCATTATATTTAGTCAACAAAGTTTGATCAATCATAATATCGAACAATTTACCCATGACATGGATGTAGCAGGGTATTTAGGTTTTCTTCCAGGCTTTTTGACACATAGATCCCTCATTGTTTTAGCATAGATAGGTACTTCCTTAAGAGTTTGTAACAACGAAAATTGCACATACAAATTTTGCAGTTCCTTGAGGAATTCAGATTCAGGTTGTGAATCCAGCCCAGTTTCAGTTAATCATTGAGGCTATGGAGGATTCTGAATGCTAACAGCTGAGTCAGCTATCACAGATGCACCAGCCTTGCTCAGATTGGTTGTTGTAGAAACAGCAGATCCTCCCAAGTTGGCTACTACAGATGTAACAGTGGGTGTTGTATCAGCTGTTACATATGTAACAGCTGCCTCAGAATCACCCATATCCTTTCTAGGTGACTCACATTCTTCGGTAATAATGGGATTATGCTCAGGTCTGATTACTTTCCCTAATAGAATTTGAACCTCGTTAAGTACAATAGGAGTAATAAGATAAGTCTGGAGGGTAACCGGAGCATCCATGCTCTAGGTTGCCCTATTATTTGGATTGGGGTTATGTTGCACAGGTAATTGGGGTCAGATAGAAGGTGTAGGATTTTGAATAGAAAGTAGTTGTAACTGTTGTTTTTGTATTGGTAGTGCAGGGGGTACTCGACCTTGGCCATTATTTCTCCAGTTCTGACCCCAAGGATTGGGTTTCGATGGAGAATATTTCATTGGTGGAGGAGACGGCCACTGGTTCCATGGTTAAGGAAATTGTGTTGAGGAAGGAGTAGGATACAGCCATGGATATTGCTGACTATTATAAACATTATTTCAAGGATAAAAAGAGGAAAAATCTGAAGGTATACATGTAGGTTGTGGTTGCCATAGTCTCTTTCATCCAATGAAATAAGAAGACTAGACATCCTCGTTTGATTCTTGAAGTACCACCTTCAGTCTGGGCAATTCAGGACACTGATTCGTAGAATGCACTAACTCACAGAAAATTTTGCGAAAACATCAAAAAAAAAATTAAACAGCTCTATGTATTTGAGTTTAGTGTGAGCTGGAAAAGTTTTAGATAGTTTAATCATTTTCGGTTTAAGTTCACTGCCTATATTGCACTCTTCCACTTCAGTTTCTACAGGTTCCAGTTTTGGCTTCCTAGCCACATCGTTAAAATCAAACAACTCTTCTAAAGGTGCCAAACCGCTTGGAAAACTTTCATCTTTAGAGTGCAGAGTTTCTAACTCCTCTGTTTCTAACTCTGCATTCAATTCTGTTTTGTTTTTAAGTTTTCTAGTCAGAAGATTAATATTGACAAGCTCAGGAGACAGCTCTTCTTCACCAAGAAAATTTTCTTCACTGCAGCCTGTATCATAATCTGAGTCCGAAATGTTTAGTTCGAATTCATTTCTGAATTGCATAAATTCTTCTATTTGTTTGTCTCCGTCAAAAACCTGCCAATACTTTTCATTATCAAGCACGACTGGTTTGAATTTAATCTGAGTTGTGCAGTCTTTGGTTTCATATGGCGTTCAGCATGTTCTAGCTGCAAAGGCTAAATTGTGGGCGGCAATATTTGTTTTTCTTGGGACAAAAATCAGTTTGGACTCCTCGAATGTTTTTAAAAGGTCCATGACATCGTTTCAGTAGGCCCTAAGTCTGGGATGATTTGCATTATACTCCCCATTGACTTGCCTAATGACTAACTCTGAATCCCCATGCACTTTGATTTTCTTGACTCCTAACTTTTTCAACAAACATAAGCCTAAGAGAAGGGATTCATATTCTGCTATGTTGTTAGAAAACTAAAAGTTTAATTTGAAGGAAATGATTTCTATTTGGTTTCTTTCAGTGTTGCAGATCCAGACACCTGCACCGCCGTTGTTCTTAGTGCAGGATCCGTCAAAATACATGCTCCACAGAGGACTATTTTCGGTTTCGTCCGTTTGGTAATTTTCCTCTTCAACTAACGTGCTTTTTTATTGTTGTTTAATCTCAGCACTTAGTTGTATTTTTTTCAACTCCTCAGGTTTTTCGCTGTGTTGAGGGTTGTTTTCTGGACTGTCAAGGTTTAAGAGCAATGGACGCATGACTTGTAGCTCAAGACCTTTGTTTGGTTTGCTAATGCTTTCAAATGCAACAAACTGTTTTGACACTCCTGGGTTGTGTTCCTCTTCCTCCCTATAGGCCATTAATCCTGTTAAAGTGACTTGTTCACTAAGTGTTTCATCGTTGAACATAATAAAATAATCAAGGCCTGTATTTACAGAATACAGAGGAGAGTTTTGTGGTCGGTCTTGACTTGTAACTATGTATTGCATATGAGACTCCCTGTAAAGTCTTCTTGTCTGATTGAAAACAAGGATGGTTGGATAGGTCATGTCCATATGCATAGTTCCTTGTAACTTAGCCCCCCAAGATCTTGATAATAGAATTCCATACTTTGGGGGCACATCAGCCACAACAATATCCATGACTAAACATTTGGCTGGAATCTGGGCTAAGTTAACGCAGAGGTCTTTGATTAATCCTAAACATTTTACTCTGTTGGAGTCAAAGGAGTAAATATCTTTATAAGGTCTGGTGATTTCTAGACCCAGGCTTTCCATCACAGCTTTTGGCATTAAATTGCGAGAGGCCCCTGAGTCATGCATAGCATTGTGCAAAATTTTGTCATGAACGTTTAAACTCACATAAAAAGGAGGAATAGGTCCCTCTTGATATCTACCTTCAATCTTTGGATCGAAAATAAGCTCTAGATGTTCATCATTAAGATTGACTATATCCTCATTTTCCTCTATATTTAAAGCCTTCATAATTTGGGTCCTATATACATGCTAGGCAGCTAACTCAGTAAGGGGAATAGATATTTTAATTTTGAAAATTTCCTGCTCCAGGCTGAAAGGAATTTGACTCTTTAAAGTGTTGGTCTCAGCCTTATTATCTGTCACTCTATCAGCAACATCAGCTTGCTGATTTGTCCTATTTACATTTGACAAAATGGTTTTAACAGGAGTACTAGCTGAAGTGTTAGTACTACTAAGGTTTGCACTTTGTTTTTCACTGTTTTGAGTGCATTTCTCTCTACCTTTATCAGAATTAACAGCCATTGTTTTGTCCTTTTGTTTGACAACTTTAGGCTTGGTTGCAGTGCTTTTTTGTGAAGATTTGTTAGAGGTTTTGTTGTTGGGGGTTTGTCGACTGGTTTTTCTTCTAAGGTCATATTCTCTTTGAGACTCTATGATGACATTTTCCATGTCTTGATAATAATTTTCATCATCATCTCTTTTGTCATCATAAGGTGTGTATAGACCTTGTTTTCTATCATAATGAACTTCAAATTCATCATTATCTACCCCCAGCATGTTGATATCATCTTCCTCTGTTATTTCATCTGTTTCCTCAACCTCACTTACATAGTTTTGATGAAAGGGAGGAGTGATATGTTGATCATCTTCCCTAGGTCTGTTTGGAGGTTGGTTCCTTCTAAAATTCTGATTTTGGTTCTGTTTTCCATTTTGAGGAGCAGTTTGGTTTTGACTGGCTTGTGCTCTCTCAAGGATGCTCATTTTCATCATCATCTCCTCCATCATTCTATCCGTCTTTGAGTTGGAAGTAGAGGGTGTATTTTCTTCTCTAAAGGACACTCTCTTCTCATTTTTCATTCTTGCTCTCTTCTCCATCAAGTTGAATTCCACAGCAAGAGCAACTTTTTTCATCTCTTCAAGAGTCGCAGGATCCCTCTCTCTCATCTGATAGGCCATCTCGGGGTCGAACCCTTCAGAAAACTTGTTTAAATTTGAGCCTTGTGGAGGTTTTAGATCTGGGGAAAGGGCATTATACACACTGTTAAATCTAGTGCAATAAGCTTGCACACTTTCCCCAGTGTTTCTATGGAGGTTCTTGTAATCAGAAAGGACTTAGAGAGGATTCTTCTTTACTTCCAATTTGTTTAAGAATGTCTGATGGAAGGCTTGGAGATCATTGATACTATGGGGGGTTAAGCTTTTAAACCATTTTCTTACTTCTCCCCCCAGACTCTGAGCAAACAATCTAAGCTTGACAGAATCATCATCAATTTCATTTCTGTCAAAGTAGTCATTCATCTTATCCACATGTTGTGATGCAGTTGTAGCATTACTAGCATCATACAATGGAATTTTGGACTGATAGTCCTGTGGAAGATTGACTAATGGTACAGGAAGGACTAAGGGAGCATACCATGCTGCCATGATATGTGGTGGGGGTGGATTCACAAGAGGAGGATTAAAAAAAGAAAAATTGCGCTGGAATGGAGTGGTTTGAACAGTGGATGTAGGGTGAGCAGAAGTGGATGGACCAGGAGAAGATTGCTGAGCTGATCTTGGATGAGAGACACCTAGGTTATGAAGGAAATGTAAATCAAGAGGTGTTGTTTCTCTGCTACCAGGATGTTCACTTGTTTCAAGAGATGAAAGTGAAGACTCAAAATCTAACTCATCTAAATCATCAAGAGACCTAGTCCTAAAGGGATTTACTAATTCAACTTGTGATTGTTGTAGAGTTGAAAGATTTTCAGGAACTGAATTAGCTCTCAAGGGTGATCTGAGAAAATTTGATAATTTAATCCTAGGATACTTCCTAAGGATACTTTCTAAGTTATCAACTATCTCAAGTGGATCCAGGTCAGGATAGGCTCTAGTGTGAATCTTTCTAGGAGCCACTATGTTGTGTTTTTCAGACCCACATAAACAAGAAAAGTTCAACCAGGTATGATAGTCTTTGAAAGTTCAACTAATCTGTTTACACAAATTCAAATCCTACAGTCCTTTAACTGAGTTTGAATGGTATTAAAATTATAAGGGTTCTTCCCAGTGGAGTCTTAAGGTCTGTTGAGGATTATGGAGTCGCTAAGTGGAAGTTTTTAGCTCCTAATGAGGTAAAAGTTTTTATGGTCCACCACCATGTTTATTGGATACCAATCTGAAATATTTTTGGGTTTTTTGAGTTATTTTTCAGTTGTGTGGTTTCTAAGAATGTCCTAACTCTATTTCAAAACTTAGCTACGGTTATGAGACAAAGAAAATCTACTCTTATGGCTAAGCCAGCTGATTTTTCAAGGTTAGATAAAGCCTTATGAGAATCCTAGGGTTTGCCTAGTTTGTCATTGATTCAAACAAGTTTCATCATGATTACCATTTCTTGGTAGTTCTTGAAAAGTTTGCTTTTACTCACAAGTTTTTATGAAGTTTTAAGGGAAACCAGAGATTCTGGGTTTGATCCCCAGTGGAGTCGCCAGAAATGTTAGCACCCTATAATCAGCAAGATTGGAAAAAATCTGACTACAAGGAGAACATCATTGCAACCACTTTGGGATTCTAGGATCTAGCCCTTCTGAATCCGGAGAGGGATCTCTCCAATAAGTGCAAAGATGGATTTGTCTTTGAAGTCTTGGGTAATGATTTTAGGCTAGTTATGAAGGCCGAGGGTTTTGTTTTTTTTTTATGGTTGAGCATGATTACTGTTTGAGGTGGAGAGTTCTAAATGCAAAGAGTTTCAAAGGTGTGAAGTTGCAAGAAAATAGAACAAGCTTTGGCCAAGAAGATAGATAATTGCAGGTTTTAGTCCATTGGGATATGGAGTCATAATAGGGTTTAATTGAAACAATCAGGTTCAAGATTGGTCCATGGGGCAAGTCATCTATGTCTAAGGATCTCTTTGAAATTGGATTTATGGGATGAAATGATACAAAAAGGAGAATTAAACAAATGAAGAACAAAGAGTAGCCCAAGATTAGGCAAGTACTTCTAAACTAGCCTTCTTTTGACATACACTTAAGAAAGACATAAAAGTAATCTAAGATCAGGTAAGTACTTCTAAACTAGCCTCCTTTTGATGCACTTTCAATAGAAAACTTTTTAAAACAAAGGGGAACCTGAAGGAAACTGTTGAGGGGGAACTAGTGGGTCGGGCTCACCACAAATCCTCTCCTAGCTCTGCTTTACTTGGTAACTTTCAAGACAAACACAAAGATAAAAAATAATGGCCTAAGATCTGGTAAGAGTTTCAACACTAGCCAGCTTTCAACACATTCCAAGGGAAACATTCAGACAGTCTTTGGGGATAAAACTAGGCCTAGGGCACACCATATCTTCCTTATTTCATCTCTACTTAACATATACTGAAAATAAATTTTAAGAATAACAATTAGATAAACAGGAGGACAAGGGAACGCCAGCATTCCTACTGCTTGAACTGAATTAAATCACTCCTAAATAATACAAATTTCGAAGAAAACATTCAGATAAAGATTTTCAATCAGAGAAGGGTACTAATATACAGTAGGTCCTAACTCTATGCATGTTGTTCTTTATACGAGAAGATGAACACAGTGAAAACAGAAATAAAACAACAATTCACAATAAGAAATAACATCATCGTCGACATAGACCAGGATCCCATAAATCAGCTTGTATTGATGCTCCAAACCAGTTACAGCTTTAAGTCCAATGCTTTAGTTTAGCAATCATCTACACTCCCCAGAATAACTAGTCTATCACAAGCAGAGATTCAAGAGCCAGTGAACACTATTTATAGGTAGAAAGTCTCAAGCTCAATTACATTTCAAAGTTCAGCAACCAACTCAACCAACCCCTCTCTCATCTTCTCCAGTAGTATTTATAGAAGAATGAGGAGGTGAGATCTGATAAAAGATCTCCAAAGATAATTAATACAGACTTAATGTCTTCTCGGCCTTTAGGGGGCTCGATGAAGAAGCTTACATAGGTGTCTTCTGTATTAAATAATTTACATTAAGATTTAAGCTCTGTGGGAGCTCTTTTTGACTTTTGAGGCTCTGTGTTATGTAATAGTCACTCTATTGATATTTTTTAAATTAAGTTCCTTGGAAAAAATAACTATTCAGCTGCGCTTAAGCCAAATATCTGATCTTGATCAATAACTTCGGCCTCTGTTTGAATTCTTTGAGGCACAGGTGGCACCGTGGTAGCTGGGAGGAATCAATTTGCCTCAGATGTGGCGGTGGAGGCTTTCCTGCTTGATAAAAAACTTATGATTTTCCTTAACTGTGTCTTAATTGGGAGGATTAGGCTTTTGATAATCAATATTAGCCATAATCCCCAAAAAATATGTCTTCAATCTTCCATTCTGGTGTGTTCTATCTTTGACACTGATACTCTTTGATTTTTGATTCATTTGTTGTGTTCTGTTGGTGTGCAGTGCTGCGCAGGGATCATGAGGCATCAGTGCCTTTGGAGTATTGACGAGGCGCGGAAATTTGAACCATAGATGGCTTCCTTTTAAAGAATCGGAGGCACGATAATTAAACCCCAGCCTTCGGCCTTTCTTTAGCATATAACGAAAAAACCATATAATCACCCTTTATCAAATAACATACCTAGACTTCAAACTTTGATAAAACCAAGCTGTATAACCATTTCGGGTCACAAAAGGAGTCTGCTGATGTCAGGGTGTTTGTGACCTGAAATCCTTATGAAATCTGCCATATAAATTTCCCCAGGTCCGTTTTGGGGCCTGCTAATGTCAGCCCAAGTGTGACCCGAAATCCTTATGAAATCCACGCTATAAATCTCCCCAGGTCCGGATTTCAGGACCATACGAGCAAACAAACGAGACCCGCTCCAATCGGATGTTGCCGCGTGTGCGCTGACATGTACGCTGACTAGGCGTTGGGACCACCAGGAAATTTGACTGTGGGCCATGGGTCGCGCCATACCTTAGTTTATCCCAGGAGCTTCTTTTGAGTGCGATCACCATCTGATGAACCGGCCCTAGATCGGACGGTGCACATCCATATCACGCTGAGCTCACAGTCGATATTTAACGTCCGGGGAAGGCGATATCTCCAAACCGCTCATGGCCACGTGTTGGCCTGTGGCATTGATCGCGACCAAACGGGGAATACAGCTTTCCTTTCAAAGGCGGTGCGATCAAAACTTCTCCGGTTTTGTACAGTGATTTACTGTGGGGACCACAGGGGCGATTGATTTGAGGGTCGTTGATCTGCAGATCAGATCGACGGTGGGGAGCGAATTAAGCTTTGCACCGGCGGAAATATTTTCAAACCCTGCAAAAACACAAAAATTAATATAAAAAAAGGTTTCATATGTCGAGATGGTTTTATATATACAAAGCGGATAGGTGCCCGACTGTGGGGCCTTGGTCTATATGAAAAGAAATATGATCGGGGGCTATAATATACAGGGCTAATCGGCATCGGAGTTTTAAACACGGCAAACAGACTTATGCGCTCAGATTTTGCGATGCGATAAGTGATTTGTGGGTCTAGCACCTAGTTCTAGGGTGCGGGCACATGGAGGGGAAGTGGCTTAAAACTTAGCCCAAAGGGGCTTAAGTCTGTAATACAAAAATGTGTTTTTTATGAAAATTTTCAAGTTTTTCAATGGTTGTGAGGGTTTTGATAAGGAAAAGAAAGAGTCTTAAACCTTATCAAAGGGATTTTGAGGGAGGGGAAAGGGAAAAATGATGATTTTGCAGCAATATTTTCTCATGAAATCAGCGGAATTATAGAGTGTAAAATGGGCACAGTAGGGAAGATTTTGGACAGAGGCATGAGGCCTTCAAGATTCTTCAAGAGGTAACACTTTTTTGCAATAAAATGTGTTCCTTGAAGGCTCCAAAAATGATTTATCCAACTTTTGGTATAACAAATTTCATAGGTGGCTAACAGTGGCTCCACTTGGGGATGGTGCCTTCTTGAAGGCATCAAGACCTTCAAATTTGCATTCTCTGGGAGGCTGATAAGTGCCTTATCCATTGGGTTGTCTTTCTTCCCTTGAATGATCTTCTTTTGCTCTGAAAACATATTAGCAGCCATAAAAACAATGGATATTTCATCAACAAGCTTTCTACCCACCCAATCCTACAGATCTAACATTTTTTCTTCATTAGAGTGCACTTGGATTGGCAAACTCTTTTGCAACATTTTATTCTTTTGAAAGTAGGAAATATAACCTCTTTCTACTCCTCATTTCTCCATGGACTCAGATTAAACAGTTGAGCCCATACGATTCTCTACCTAATCTACTATCTGTCGAGACTTAACTATCCAACAGATTTTTATTCTCTACATTCTACAACAGAAATTAAAAATCATACAAGTCAGGATTAAACAGTCTGACTTGTTGCTGATCTATGGCATAAAAAACAAGCTGCACATAGATCTTATTTTACAGAAAATTAAATAAAAAATGGAAGGCTTAAGATATGAAATTTGAAAGCATTTCCTTCATCTTCTTTACAGCTCTGTTTTGACTTTTGTTTTGAGCTATCTCTCCTTTGTCAACTGGTTCAGATTTTTAGCTAATTGGAACCAAATTTACATCTTTTTTTACTCAGAAATTGAAACAGACTTGAGTCATTCTCTTTGGAAACTTAGGTTCAGATTTTGAGCATGTTTGAACTTTTAATTTATATCCTAAACTATCTACTGATAAGCCAAGAATAAACAGTTTGGAAAATCGAATTCACTATCCTATCAGCAGAAAATTTAAAACTAATTAGTCAAGATTAGGTTATTTGACTAACTAGAAGTGTGTTCTTTAGGAGTGGAATTTGAGCTTGCACACTTTCAGATTTGTCTCTGTTTTTTGGTATGGGGCTATACCTTTTTGTTTTTACAATCTGCCCTCTTTTCTTTCTTTCTTTGTTTTTGTATTTTTGATGTTTATAACTTTGAATGCAATGATGGGTGAAGTATTTACAATGAGAAAAAAAGGATAAAAAGGCTTTTAGAACATAACATGGATTAAGAGAAGTAATGCTTAAGCGTCCTGCCATTGACAGGACCCCCAAACAATTCTACCCCATTCAACTCTTGCAAGAAATAGGCATTATTACCAGTAGTTGAATGGATAGAGTAAGGGCCAAGCCATAAGTTTTCAAATTTTCCATGCTTGCCCTTATCTTCCCTCCTTGAGTCCCACTTTAAAACTTTGTCCCCAATCTTGAAATTTTTGGCCTTTGTTCTTCTGTCAAAAATCTTTTTAATGCTGTGCTGCTTCTGCAATGTTTTGTTATAAACCTCCTCCCTAGTTTGCTGAAGATGAATGGTCTGATTTATTCTTCTGATCATGCCGTTATCTTTAGTTTGAAATTCTTGAATCAAATTCATCACTGGTACACGGCTGGTTGGAAAAATTGCATCAGTACCATACACAAGTTAGAAAGGTGACATACCAATAGATTTCTTCAAAGTCAATCTATCAACCCAAAGTGCATGAACTAGCTTTGTGTGCCAAGACTTTTTGTTGTCCTCCAACAGTTTCTTGATTATGTTCACTAAACTCTTGTTTGAGGATTTCACAAGTCCATTACCTTGAGGGTAATAGGTCGTGGAATGCCCCAATGTTATCTGATATCTGTGACAGAATTCAACCATCTTCTTTGATCAAAATGCTGCTGCATTATCAGTGATGATCTTGGTAGGACATCCAAATCTGGAGAGAATGTTAGTCTCCATGAATTTTATAATAACAGAATCATTGGCCTGCCTACAAGGTATGGCTTCTATCCACTTAGTGAAATATTCTGTGGCAGTGAGAATCCATTTATGCTGAGCAGAAGATGGTGGATGGATTTCTCCTATGAAGTCAAGTCCCCACTGTTGAAAGGGGGCTTCAACGGTGATTGGATGCAAAGGCAGGGGTAGCAGTTTTCTTTTGCCTTCAAAAAGTTGACATTTATGACAGGAAATGATCATCTTGTATATATCAGGAAAGAGAGTAGGCCAATAAAAACCAGCCCTCAAAATTTTGTTGGCTGTTGTCTTCTAGTACAAATGACCTCCACACTCTCCTTCATGGAACTCGTGCTTAACCTTCTCTGCATCAAACTCAAGCAAACATTTAAGCAATACAACACTTGCATTTTTCCAATAAAGACATCTATCTATAATGCAATAGTTTACATATTTTAACTTTTGGAACCTTGCCTTTGTTTTTGTCAAACCAGGAGGTGTATTTAAATTAAGCAAAACATAAATAATATCAGCATACCAAAGGGAATTCATAAAATGGTCTTCAACAATGGGAGTTGAGATTTCCTCTTCATCATCCAAAGCATTAATCATATTAATATCGAGAACCTCAAAATTAGATTCAGCCATTAATCTAGCTAGACCTTGGCCTTTGATGAGTTTAGTGGGATTTATCTCTAAATCATATTCAAGAATAACAGCAATCCACTTACCTCTCTTGCCATCTGGGTCCTGTGTTAGGATGTCTTTCACAACTAAATTTGGGACAAAGGCAATGATGTGTGAGTGCAAGATGTATACTCTGAAGTCTTTCAAAGCTTTAACCAACGCAAAAGCTTGCTTCTCCATAATGTTATACTTCAGAGGGGCATCCCTCAATGCCTTACTAAAGAATGCAATACACTACTCTTGTCCTTGTGGATTTTTCTGTAAAAGGATAGCAGCTATGGTATGTTTTGATGCAAACGAAAAAATATAAAAATATTTTGAAAAATTAGGACTTATTAGAACCGGTGTTTCGGTTAACGCTTGTTTCACCAGCTCAAAGGATTTCTTTGCTTCCAAGGTCCATTTTACCCCTTGCTCCTTCTTTAACATGTTTGTGATATTTCTAAGGAGCTTAGCCAAGTTGGGGATGAACCTTCTCAAAAAGTTAATATTTCCAATGAAAGATTGCAACTCCTTGATGTTTCGAGGATGAGAGATTTGCAATATGGCCTCAATCCTCTTTGGATCTATCTTAATACCCTCTTCTGAAATAATGTGCCCAATAAGTTTACCTTCTTGGAGCCCAGTGATATCTTCTGGAGTTAAGATATCCCAAACTTTCTGCATTTCTCGAAAACTTTTCTTAAATGTTCTAAGTGCTCTTCATCTATTTTTTAAAACACAGTGACATCATCAAGGTATATAATGATGAATAAACCCAGTTCTTTAGAGAATGCTATGTCCATGGCTCTCTGAAAAGTTGCTCTAGCGTTCATTAGACCAAAAGGCATTTTCACATACATGAAAGTGCCCCAAGGTGTAGTAAATGTTGTCTTTAGTTGATCATCAGGGTGAACTAAGATCTGATTGTACCCTGAGTAGCCATCAAGCAAATAAATTCTTCTAGACCCTACTACCCTTTGTAAAATATGATCCATCTTAGGTAAAGGGTAGTTATCTTTCAATGAAACTTTGTTTAAGTCTCTAAAGTCTATACAAAGCCTGATCTCTCATGTTTTCTTCCTAAATGACACCAGATTAGACACCCACTCAGAATATCTAATAGGGACAATAATACCAGCTTCATACATTTTCTTGATTTCCTTCTCAACCAAAGGCAATCGAACAGGGTTTATTCTGTGTAGTTTCTGTTTGAATGGTTTTTGGTTTTCCTTGAGAGGGATTTTGTGTTGTATTATTTTAGTGTCATAGGATTTAAGATCTTCGTAACTCCACGTGAAAACATCAGAAAATTTTTAAACATGACTCTATGTATTTTAGTATAATGTGAGCTTGCCAAGGGTGCAAACAATTTAATCATTGAGTTAAGTTTCTTGCTATGTTCACTCTTCCACTTCAGTCTCTACAGGCTCCAGTTTTGGCTTCTTGGCCACATCGTGAAAATCAAACAACTCTTCTAAAGGTGCCAGATTGCTTGGAAAACTGTCATCTTTAGAGTGAAGAGTTTCTAACTCTGCATTCAATCCTGTTTTGTTTTTTAGTTTTCTAGTCAGAAGATTAATATTGAAAAGCTCAGGAGATGGCTCTTCTTCACCAAGAAAATTTTCTTCACTGCAGTCTGTCTCATAGTCTGAGTCTGAACTGTTTAGTTCGAATTCATTTCTGAATTGCATGAAGTCTTCTATTTGTTTATCTCCGTCAAACACCTGCCAATACTTTTCGTTATCAAGCACGGTTGGTCTGAATTTAATTTGAGTTCTGCAGTCTTTGCTTTCATATGGCATTAAATATGTTCTAGCTGCAAAGGCTAAATTGTGGGCAGCAATATTTCTTTTTCTTGGGACAAAAATCAATTTGGACTCCTCGAATGTTTTCAAAAGGTCCATGACATCGTTTTGGTAGGCCCTAAGTCTAGGATGATTTGCATTATACTCCCCATTGACTTGCCTAATGAATAACTCTGAATCCCCATACACATTGATTCTTCTGGCTCCTAACTTCTTCAACAAACGTAAGCCTAAGAGAAGGGATTCATATTCCGCTATGTTGTTGGAACACTGAAACTTTAATTTGTAGTAAATGCTTTCTGTGTGGTTTTTTTCAGTGTTGGAAATCCAGAAACCTGCACCAGCGTTAGTCCTAGTGCAGGATCCATCAAAATACATACTCCACAGAGGACTATTTTCGGTTTCATCTGTTTGGTGTTTGTCCTCTTCAACTAACGTGCCTTCTGATTATTGTGGAATGTCAGCACTTAGTTGCATTTGTTTCAACTCCTCAAGTCTTTCGCTGTGTTGAGGGTTGATTTCGTGATTGTCAAGGTTTAAGAGCAATGGATGCGTGACTTGTAGCTCAAGACCTGTGTTTGGTTTGCTAACATTTTCAAATGCAACAAACTGTTTTAAAACTCTTGCGTTGTGTTCCTCTTCCTCCCTATCGGCCATTAATCTTATTAAAGTGACTTGTTCACTAAATGTTTCATCGTTAAACATAATAAAATAATCAAGGCCTGTATTTACAGAATACAGAGGAGAGTTTTGTGGTCTATCTTGACTTGTAACTATGTATTGCATATGGGATTCCCTGTAAAGTCTTCTATTCTGATTGAAAATAGGGATAGTCACATAGGTCATGTCCATCTGCATAGTCCCTTGTAACTTAGCCCCCCAAGATATTGATAATAGCATTCCATATTTTGGGGGCACATCAGCCACAACAATATCCATGACCAAGCATTTGGCTGGAATCTGGGCTAAGTTAACGCAGAGATCTTTGATTAATCCTAAAAAATTTACTCTGCTTGAGTCAAAGGAGTAAAGATATTTGTAAGGTCTAGTGATTTCTAGACCCAGACTCTCCATTACAACTTTTGGCATTAAATTATGAGAAGCCCCAGAATCATGCATAGTGTTGTGTAAAATTTTTTCATGAACGTTTAAACTCACATAAAAGGGAGGAACAGGTCCCTCTTGATATCTACCTTCAATCTTAGGACCAAAAATAAGCTCGGGCTGGTCATCATTAAGATTGACTGTATCCTCATTTTCCTCTATATTTAAAGCCTTCAAAATTTGGGTCCTATATATATTTTGGGCAGCTAACTCTATCAGGGGAACATAGATTTTTATCTTTGAAACTTCCTACTCTAGGCTGAAAGGAATTTGACTCTTTAAAGTACTTGTTTCAGCCTTATTAGCTGTCACTCTATCAGCAACATCAGCTTGCTGATTTTTCCTATTTACATTTGACAAAATGGTTTTAACAGGAGTACTAGCTTAAGTGTTAGTACTACTAAGGTCCGCACTCTGTTTTTCACTGTTTTGAGTGCATTTCTCTCTACCTTTATCAGAATTAACAGCCACGGTTTTGTCCTTTTGTTTGACAACTTTAGGCTTGGTTGCAGTGCTGTTTTGTGAAGATTTGTCAGAGGTTTTGTTGTTGGGGGTTTGTCGACTGGTTTTGCTTCTAAGGTCATATTCTCTTTGAGACTCTATGATGACATTTTCCATGTCTTGATAATAATTTTCATCATCATCTCTTTTGTCATCATAAGGTGTGTATAGACCTTGTTTTCTATCATAATGAACTTAAAATTCATCATTATCTACCCCCAGCATGTTGATATCATCTTCCTCTGTTATTTCATCTGTTTCCTCAACCTCACTTACATAGTTTTGATGAAAGGGAGGAGTGATCTGTTGATCATCTTCCCTAGGTCTGTTTGGAGGTTGGTTCCTTCTAAAATTCTGATTCTGGTTTTGGTTTTTGTTTTGAGGAGCATTTTTGTTTTGACTGGCTTGTGCTCTCTCAAGGATGCTCATTTTCTTCATCATCTCCTCCATCATTCTCTCCATCTTTGAGTTGGAAGTAGAGGGTGTATTTTCTTCTCTAAAGGACACTCTCTTCTCATTTTTCATTCTTGCTCTCTTCTCCATCAAGTTGACTTCCACAGCAAGAGCACCTTTTTGCATCTCTTAAAGAGTCGCAGGATCCCTCTCTCTCAGCTAATAGGCCATCTCGGGGTCGAACCCTTCAGGAAACTTATTTAAAGCTGAACCTTGTGGAGGTTTTAGATCTGGGGAAAGGGCATTATGCACACTGTTAAATCTGGTGCAATAAGTTTGCACACTTTCCCCAGTGTTTCTATGGAGGTTCTTGTAATCAGAAAGGACATGGAGAGGATTCTTCTTTACTTCCCATTTGTTTAAGAATGTCTGATGGAAGGCTTGGAGATCATTGATACTATGGGGGGTTAAGCTTTTAAACTATTTTATTACTTCTCCCCCCAGACTCTGAGCAAACAATCTAAGCTTGACAGAATCATCATCAATTTCATTTCTGTCAAAGTATTCATTCATCTTATCCACATGTTGTAATGCAGTTGCAGCATTACTAGCATCATACAATGGAATTTTGGACTGATAGTCCTGTGGAATATTGACTAATGGTACAGGAAGGACTAAGGGAGCATACCATGCTACCATGATATGTGGTGGGGGTGGATTCACAAGAGGAGGATTAACAAAAGAAAAAGTGGGTTGGAATGGAGTGGTTTGAACAGTGGATGTAGGGCGAGCAGAAGTGGATGGACCGGGAGTAGATTGCTGAGCTGATCTTGGATGAGAGACACCTAGGTTATGAAGGAAATGTAAATTAGGAGGTGTTGTTTCTCTGCTACCAGGATGTTCACTTGTTTCACGAGATGAAAGTGAAGACTCAGAATCTAACTCATCTAAATCATTAAGAGACCTAGTCCTAAAGGGATTTACTAAGTCAACTTGTGGTTGTTGTAGAGTTGAAATATTTTCAAGAACTGAATTAGCTCTCAAGGGTGATCTGAGAACAGTTGATAATTTAATCCTAGGAGACTTCCTAAGGATACTTTCTAGGTTATCAAATATCTCAGGTGGATCCGGGTCAGGATAGGCTCTAGTGTGAATCTTTCTAGGAGCCACTATGTTGTGTTTTTCAGACCCACATAAACAAGAAAAGTTCAACCAGGTATGATAGTCTTTGAAAGGTCAACTAATATGTTTACACAAATCCAAATACTATAGTCCTCGAACTGAGTTTGAATGGCATTAAACTGATAAGGGTTCTTCCTAGTGGAGTCTTAAGGTCTGTTGATGATTGTGGAGTCGCCAAGTGGAATTTTTTAGCTCCTAAGGAGGTAAAAGGTTTTATGGTCCACCACCATGTTTATTGGATACAAATCTAAAATAATTTTGGGTTTTCTGAGTTATTTTTCAGTTTTGTGTTTTCTAAGAATGTCCTAACTCTGTTTCAAAACTTAGCTATGGTTATGAGACAAAGACAGTCTACTCTTATGGCTAAGACAGCTGATTTTTCAAGGTTAGATAAAGCCTTATGAGAATCCTAGGGTTTGCCTAGTTTGTCACTGATTCAAACAAGTTTCATCATGATTACCATTTCTTGGTAGTGATTGAAAAGGTTACTTTTACTCACAAGGTTTTATGAAGTTTTAAGGGGAACCAGAGATTCTGGGTTCGATCCCTAGCGGAGTCGCCAGAAATGTTAGCACCCTGTAATCAGAAAGATTGGAAAAAGTCCAACTGTAGGGAGAACATCGTTTCAACCAATTTGGGATTCTAGGATCTAGCCCTCCTGAATCCGGAGAGGGATCTCTCCAATAAGTGAAAAGATGGATTTGTCTTTGAAGTCTTGGGTAATGATGTTAGGCTAGTTATGAAGGCCAATGGTTTTGTTTGTTTTTGGATGGTTGAGCATGATTATTATTTGAGGTGGAGAGTTCTGAATGCAAAGAGTTTCAAAGGTGTGAAGTTTCAAGAAAATAGAACAAGCTTTGGCCAAGAAGATAGATAATTGCAGGTTTTTGTCCATTGGGCTATGGAGTCATAATAGGGTTTAATTGAAACAATCAGGTTCAAGAGTGGTCCATGGGGCAAGTCATCTATGTCTAAGGATCTCTTTGAAGTTGGATTTATGGGATGAAATGATACAAAAAGAAGGAGAATTAAACAAATGAAGAACAAAGAGTAGCCCAAGATCAGGCAAGTACTTCTAAACTAGCCTATTTTTGACATACACTTAAGAAAGACATAAAATTAATCTAAGATCAGGTAAGTACTTCTAAACTAGCCTGATTTTGATGCACTTTCAATAGAAAACATTTTAAAAAAAAGGGGAACTTGAAGGCAACTGTTGGGGGGAAACTAGCGGGCCAGGCTCACCACAAATCCCTTCCTAGCTCTGATCTACTTGGAAACTTTCAATACAAACACAAATATAACAAAGAATGGCCTAAGATCTGGTAAGAGTTTCAACACTAGCCAGCTTTCAACACATTCCAAGGGAAACATTTAGACAGTCTTTGGGGATAAAACTAGGACCAGGGCACACCATATCTTCCTTAGTTCATCTCTACTTAACATATACTGAAAATAAATTTTAAGAATATCAATTAGCTAAACAGGAGGACGAGGGAATGCCAGCATTCCTACTACTTGAACTGAATTAAATCACTCCTAAATAATACAAATTTCGAAGAAAACATTCAGATAAAGAATTTCAGTCAGAGAAGGGTACTAATATACATTAGGTCCTAACTCTATGCATGTTGTTCTTTATAAGAGAATATGAACACAGTGAAAACAGAAATAAAACCACAATTCACAATAAGAAATAACATCACCGTCGACATAGACCAGGATCCCATAAATCAGCTTGTATTGATGCTCCAAACCAGTTACAGCTTTAAGTCCAATGCTTTAGTTTAGCAATCATCTACACTCCCCAGACTAACTAGTCTATCACAAGCAGAGCTTCAAGAGCCAGTGAACACTATTTACAGGTAGAAAGTCTCAAGCTCAATTACATTTCAAAGTTCAGCAACCAACTCAACCAACCCCTCTCTCATCTTCTCCAGTAGTATTTATAGAAGAATGAGGAGGTGAGATCTGATAAAAGATCTCCAAAGATAATTAATACAGACTTAATGGCTTCTCGGCCTTTGGGGGGCTCGATGAAGAAGCTTACATAGGTGTATTCTGTATTAAATAATTTACATTAAGATTTAAGCTCGGTGGGAGCTATTTTTGACTTTTGAGGCTCTGTGTTATGTAATAGTCACTCTATTGATATTTTTTACATTAAGTTCCTTGGCAGAAATAACTATTCGGCTACACTTGAGGCAAATATCTGATCTTGATCAATAACTTCGACCTCTGTTTGAATGCTTTGAGGCACAAGTGGCACTATGGTAGCTAGGAGGAATCAATTTTCCTCAGATGTGGCGGTGGAGGCTTTCCTGCCTGATAAAGCACTTATGATTTTCCTTAACTATGTCTTAATTGGGAGGATTAGGCTTTTGATAATCAATCTTACTCATACTCCCCCAAAAATTTGTCTTCAATCTTCCATTCTGGTGCGTTCTGTCTTTGACACTGATACTCTTTGATTTTTTATTCATTTGTTGTGTTATGTTGGTGTGCAGTGCTATGCAGGGATCATGAGGCATTAGTGCCTTTGGAGTATTGACGAGGAGCAGAAATTTGAACCATAAATGGCTTCCTTTTAAAGAATCAGAGGCGCGAGAATTAAACCCCAGCCTTCAGCCTTTCTTCAACATATAACGGAAAAACCATATAATCACCCTTTATCAAATAACATACCCGGGCTTCAAACTTTGATAAAACCAAGCTGTATAACCATTTCGGGTCACAAAAGGAGTCTGCTGACGTTAGGGTGTTTGTGACCCGAAATCCTTATGAAATCTGCCATATAAATTTCCCCGGGTCCGTTTTGGGGCCTACTGATGTCAACCCAAGTGTGATCCGCAATCCTTATGAATTCTACCCTATAAATCTCCCCTGGTCCGGATTTCATGACCATACGAGCAAACAAACGAGACCCGCTCCAATCGGATGCTGCCGCGTGTGCGCTGACATGTATACTGACTAGGCATTGGGACCACCGGGCAATTTGACTGTGGGCCATGGGTTGTGCCATACCTTATTTTATCCCCCGAGCTCCTTTTGAGTGCGATCACTGTCTGATGAGTCGGCCTCAGATTGGACGGCGCACATCCATATCGCATTGAGCTCACAGTCGATATTTAATGCCCGGGGAGGGCAGTATCTCCAAACCTCTCATGGCCACATGTCGACCTGTGGCATTGATCGTGACCAAACGGGGAATACAGCTTTCCTTTCAAAGGCAGTGCGATCAAAACTGAACGGGCTTTGTACAGTGATTTACCGTGGGGACCACTAGGGCGATTGATTTGAGGGTCGTCGATCTGCAGATCAGATCGACGGTGGGGAGCGAATTAAGCTTTGCACTGGCGGAAATATTTTCAAACCCTGCAAAAACACAAAAATTAATATAAAAAAGGTGTCATATGTCGGGATGGTTTTATATATACAAAGCAAATAGGCGCCCGACTGCGGAGCCTTGGTCTATATGAAAAGCAATATGATCGGGGGCTATAATATACAGGGCTAATCGACATCGGAGTTTTAAACACAACAAACAGACTTATGCACTCAGATTTTGCGATGTGATAAGTGCTTTGTGGGTCTAGCACCTCGTTCTAGGGTGCAGGCACGTGTAGGGGAAGTGGCTTAAAACTTAGCCCAAGGGGGCTTAAGTATGTAATACAAAAATGTGTTTTTTATGAAATTTTTCAAGTTTTTCAATGGTTGTGTGGGTTTTGATAAGGCAAAGAAAGAGTCTTAAACCTTATCAAAGGGGTTTTGAGGGAGGAGAAAGGGAAAAATGATGATTTTGCAGCAGTCTTTTCTCATGAAATCAGCAGAATTCCAAAGTGTAAAATGGGCACAGTAGGGAATATTTTGGACAGAGGCATGAGGCCTTCAAGATTCTTCAAGAGGTAACACTTTTTTGCAATAAAATTTGTTCCTTGAAGGCTCCAAAAATGATTTAGCCACCTTTTGGTATAACAAATTTCATAGGTGGCTAACACATTCTATATTAAAGGGGACTAGATCCAAACAAGAAATATTTGTGAAAATATAGAAAGTATTCCAAAGGTTTAGTTCAACCCTACAAAATACAGGGCTTCTACTATAAGTTTGGCTGAAAGACGATTAGCGGGACAGGTCATGGGAATCTAGCCATCCCCAAAAGCTCTCTGCTAATAGGTAGAGTACAATTGGAATCCTATAGTTAATGGTCAAATATAAATTGTGTTTTATGGGAAAGGTTTTTACACCTTCTTCTTTGAGCTAAAGGAAAATAGAGATCTTATATTCAAGAATTGGCCTTACTTCATGGGTGTTGAAGGAATCCATCTAGATAGGTGGACCTTGGATTTCAATCCTGAAAATGATGTCCCCTTAGTTGTTCTGGTCTAGGTGAATCTTCCTCATCTTCATCTCCACTTTTGGGATGAATAAACCCTTCAAATATTGGTAATGCTTTAGGAAAATGTATATACAAAGCCAAGGTAAGAGATTAAATGCATGCTTTTGCAAGAATTTTTGTAGAATTTTATCTTGAAAAAGGTTTCTCGGAGGCAAATAAACTCTCACTGGATGGTTGGCCCTTCATTCAACATGTGGACTATGACCAAATATCATTTAAATGTTGTTTATACCATGATTATGGGAAATTAACTAAGAATGAAGGATTTTCCACCCAGCAAGAAGAATATGGACAATGACAGACAAAGTGAAAAGGGAAAAACCAACCCTTCCAAAACCAACGAAACGAGGCTCGTCCTCCCCCTCCTCCTCATAGGGAAGTATCTAATATGGCATGGGGGGGGGTGGGGGGGTGACATAAAAGATCCAACCACTCAGTCAAAAAAATCATTCTCTATACATGGAGTTGAAGACGTAGAGGGTGAAACCTAACTCTGCTAGGTCCCTATAATACTAGTGTATCCCCTTATTTTTATTGTTAGTATAGCCCATTATTGTTATTTTTTTTCCCATGTAGTCCCCATATTTTTATTATTGTGCCCCATAGAAGCCCACTATTGTTATTGTTGTGCCCTTACACTGTTATTTTTATGTTGACTAGGATTATATTGTGACCCATTGGACTCTTATATATAGTAAGGAGGTTTTTTCATTTGTATCAACCAATATTTTCTCATTTATGTAATGTAAAGGAGGTTTCCCCCTCAAAGATATTGATTTCTAAGTCGTTGATCTCTCTTTTCTTCTATTTTGTGAGCAGGTTTCATAACATTTGGTATCAAAGATTTGGATTCTAGGGTTTTGCTGCTCCAAATGGGCCATCTTGGAATTTTTGCTATAATTTTTTTTCTACAAAGATTCAGAAGCTAAAAATACAATCCATTTGAGCCGAAATCCTAAGGAAATTCATGTAAATTTCAGATCTGGGTTCGCTATATTTTCGGAGATATTATCTGAGGAAGTTAGGGTTTTTGCAAGCTCCAGAATTTCATCTCAAACAGGTGGCCAAGGGAAAATCGTAATAACTTTCGTTTCAGACATCAGATTGGAAATTTTTTTAAAATTTATCAAAAGTGCACAAACTTTAATTTCCTGTGCATTTATTTCATAGCTGAAGGTTTAAACAATGACACGTGGCACACCGCACAAGTTAACTATGCTTAACCAACCCATAATTAGGTCATTGTGGGAGATTGGGCATAAATTTATCTCGAAGAATCCAAATTAGGTCTCACCTATGGGATATGAAAGGACTGAAGTTCAAATCTTGGAGATCTGAAATTACAAAGTTACAAAAAAATCAAGATTGAGCTCCTAATAGCAAGAAAAATGTGTGTATTTAAAAAAAAATGCATATATTTTGTTTGAAAAATCAGTTTGAAGTGATTCCAAGGGGATATTGAAGCATATATATCAGTATTGAGTTCTATAATGCCTCCAAAAACAAATTCCATAGCCATTAATCCCTCTGAAATCTCTACTATGACGCATGAAGAGAAATAAGTGTAACATGATATATCAAAATTACGAGACCAAGTGCAACAAATTTCACTCTCGCAAAAAGTAACAAAAAATGAAATGGAAGCTAATATGGATGACATGGAAGCTAATATCGATGGTATAGAAGAAAAACTAAAAGGCAACATGGAAGACACAAAGAATTATTTAAAAGCAGACATGAAAGGTGTGAAGGAAGGTTTGACAAAGTTGCTACAAGAAATTATTCCTAATGGCAAAAAGGTAGCAAAGGAAACTCATGATGAGAACAAAATAAATGTTAATCATGATTTCATAGACACTAATGTTGGATTGAAGCCCCACCATATTCCAAAGCATGATATGAGGAAGTTTGATGGCAAGGATCTCGTAACATAGATACTATAGATGAAGCAATAATTTGATCTCCATAATGTGAAAAACACGCAAAAGGTACATAATGCAACTCTATATTTAGAACCTAATACATATGTATGTTATCGATGGATTTTCTCTGATAAACAAATTGTCACTTGGTCAATTTTTACGGAGGAAAAGATATCACATTATGAGGATACACAGAGAAACACCTTCTTTAGCCAATTAATAAATCTAAAAAAAAGGGTTCAATGGTGGAGCACATTGAGAACTTCCAAAAATTGAATCTAAGGGTAAAGGATATTCCAAAGGAACATAAGATTGATGTCTTCATAGGGACTTTAAAGGATAACATCCAACATAAGGTTCACCTTTGGGTACCTGATTCATTGGAGAATGCATTTAGGTTGGCAAGAAAAATTGAAACCAAAATTATGGTGACAAGGAAGCCTACCACTCACAACTATAAATATGGAAGTGTTTTTATTCCTAGACTTCCACAACCTACAAGGTTTACACCACAACAATTGGAAGAAAAAGAGAAAAATGGCTTTGCTATAGTTGTGATAGCAAGTACACTAAAGGTCATAAGTGTGTTGAGAATAAATTATTTGACATAGATTGTGAAGAGGAGGAAGAATACAAACAAGAAACTTCAAAAGAAGAGGATATACACTAGGAACCAACCCTAGAGGAAGAAGAAACGAATATGACCATATCCTGTAATGCATTGGTAGGAATTACCACTACTCAAACTCTCAAGATAGAATGACATATCAAGAAGAAAAATGTAACAATGTTGATTGATTCGGGTAGTACCCATAATTTTATTCATTGTAAGGTAGCCAAGGAATTGAATTGATTCCTATACACAACACCAGAGTGTCAAGTGATGGTTGCAAATAGAGGAACTATAAATTTCTCTGTAAAGTGCCATAATATCAAGCTAACCATGGGGGATACATATTGAATAGTCCAATTCTCTCCATTCCAATGAATGGTGATGATTTTGTATTAAAAGTGTAGAAATTATACGAAAATAATGTATATCATTGATTCAACCTGATCTAACAATGTACTAAAGTTAAATATTGAATCGATTCTACAAATATTTTGTGGAATTAAAAACACAATTGCCAATCACATGAAGCAAAGAAGAATCAAATAAAGCACAACACAAATAATTTCTCGAGGAAAACTTGCTGCTCAAAACCCCATTATCTTCTATTATTTATTCAGCATGGAATAATGAAACAATTACATACAACTCTTCTCACAAGAGCACCCCTATACTTAGCTAATTGTATCACACTTTCATACAAAAAATTGACCAATACTTAGCCAATTTACTGCCTCCAGACAACCTGCCTTGCTTGCGCAATCCCTGATGAATGCAATCCCTAAAGAATAGGAATTTTGGCCTTCCTTGACTGCACAAGTATCATGGGCACTCCAATGGGTGTTTGGTTGCATGGGTGAAACCCAATTATCCTAAAACTGATAGTCAACTTCCCTTTCACCTAGATCTCAACTGGGTCTCCACTGGATCTGACATGCATGCAGCTAATAATAGTAAATCCTCAGTTGCATGTGAGATCACTGATTGTGAATTATTTAATATTTAATTCACTTGATCTCTCACTAGTGTATTTAACAGTTACAACTAGCACAACTGAGTTTAACTCACTTAATTGAGTTAAACTAACTACAACCTGCATTAACTAATGCACCACTGCACTTCGAGCTCTGTTACAACTAGAATTACTCTGCATGCCTCACCAACTACCTCTAACTCAAAATTCATGAGCTAACTGATTTTATCACTCTCAGTTAACTATTACAAGTTATTTTGAGACTATATTACATTTTATTTTCCATCTTAATTAAGGGATAACTAAAATAGACATGCACCAAATTTAGCCCTTGGGCCCCACCCTAGTGTAGGTGCTTAATGCACTAGGAGTGAGTGTTGAAATTTTCTTGTTGAATCTCAACACTCCCTCTCAACAAGAAAGGGATTATCCTTCACCTAGATCCTGTATCTATGGTATTTGAATTTTCTCCTAGTGAGCACCTTCGTCAGAATATCTACATCCTGATCTTCCGTGGGAATGTATTGAAGCAACATTATTCTTCTCTGCACACAATCTCTGAGATGATGGTACCAAGTATCTATGTACTTGGATCTATCATGAAACATAGGATTAATCAAGAGTTTAAAGAAACTTTGATTATCACAATGTATCATTATTGGATCCATATGAGAACCAAACAAACCAACCAAGATCTTTCTCATCCATATAGCCTCACATGCAGCTTTAATTGTTGCCATGTATTTTGCTTCTACTGAACTGACTACCACAGATCGTTGTTTCCTACTATACCAGGAAACTTTTGTCGATCCTATGTTGAAGATCCCTCCTGATGTGATCTTTCTGTCTGATGGACTACCCACCCAATTTGCATCCGTGAAGCCTTGAATCTTCACTCCCTCTGTCCGTCTTTACCATAGACCATACTATGATGTGCACATCAGGTATCTCAAGACATGCTTCCCCGCCTTCCAAAAGAGCTTGGTAGGCTTAACCATAGCTTGACTTAGCTGGTTAACTACACAGCAAATGTCTGGTCTGGTGTTCACTAGATACATTAGTGAACCAACTAACTGACTGTAGACAATATCATCCACTACCTCTCCAGAAGTAGCATCCTCTTTCCTCCAATTTTCTGGAAGAGGACTATCCATGGGTTTCCAGTTCTCCATGTGAAACTTACCCAGTATCTCCTTTGCATACTTGCCTTGAGACATAAAAATTTCACCATCCCACTACCATATTTCCAATCCAAGGAAATAATGAAGGAGTCCCATGTCCTTCATTTCAAGAACCCTTGCAAGATCCTCCTTGCATGAGTGTATCAGCTTCTCATCAACAGTTAAAATTATATCATCAACATAAAGAAAAATAAACAATAGCTTACCCTCAACCACAATCTGATACAGGTTTGCATCTGCTTCACTTTTGGTGAATCCCAATCCAGTGAAATAGTTGTCTATCTGAGTGTACCAAGCACGGGGTGCTTGCTTCAGCCCATACAATGATGTTTTGAGTTGTCACATATGCGACTCACTGTTGAAGATCTCGAACCCTTCATGTTGCTCTATGTGCACCTCTTCCTCAATGAACCTATTGAGAAATGCAGTTTTCACATCCATCTGATCATTGAATGCGCCAACCCATCTGCATTGAGAGTGTAAGTATGGATCTAATGGAAGAGTACCTTGCAACAGGTGAAAAATTCCCATCATAATCGATCCCCTCGATCTGTGAGAATCCCTGGGCCAAAAATCTGGCCTTATATTTCTCCACACTCCCATCAACATCTTTCTTTACCTTGTAGATCCATCTCAATCCAACCATTGATTTGTCAACCGGTCTTGGGACAATCTCCCATGCACTTTCCTTGACAATGGAGTCATACTCCTCCACCATTGCATCAACCCAAGTTGGATGTTGCATTGCTTCATGAAAGGAAGATGGTTCAGTCACAATAAATTTTCTCATAAGAACCATGTATCCAGTGACTATCTCTATCTGCGTTGTGAATTAGGGGCTCATACATTCTTTGCAACATCAAGTCTCAATCTATCAGCTTCCGTGGTGCGCCTTCTACCATTTCTGATGGATGGCTCTGCATGAGTGTTTTCCACCACTCCATGATCCTCCGCATGTGGATGATCCATATCTTGAGGCTCATCCTTGGGAACGAACATTCCTCCTTTGCTTGCAAGTCCAGCTCCCTCTCAAGGGACAACCGCATGGCTTTCTCCTCAACAAATTTTATATCTCGTCGCACAACAGTCATTCTGTTGTTTGGCAAATGCACTCGATAATTATGGGGTGTTTCAGTGTACCCTACAAAAATCCCAATCCCAACTGTTAGTTCCAGCTTCTTCCTAGCGTCCTTGGTCACATGCACGTAAACAGATGAGCCAAAAATCTTAAAGTGTGAAACATTAGGTTTATTACCAGTGAAAGCCTCTTTAGGTGTACTCATGCCAAGTATCCTATGAGGAAAACGGTTCTACACAAATACCACAGTGTTGCATTTTTCAGCCCATAGATGCATTGGTAGGCCTTGATCATGCAACATCACTCTTTCTTCACCCATGATAATTTTTTTCTTTATTTTTGCGACCCCATTCTGTTATGGGTTATGAGGCGCTATCAGTTCTCTTCAAATTCCTTATTTTTTGAAAAATTTGTTGAATTCGTTAGAGATGTATTCTCTAGCATTATCAGTCCTAAGAGCCTTCACTTGCTTCCCCGACTCTTTCTCCACCAGTGCCTTAAACTCAAGAAACTTAGAGAATGTTTGATATTTCTTCTGCATGAAAAATATCTAGCACTTACGAGAAAATTCATCAACAAATATTACATATTACTTATGTTTTTCTGTCTAAGAAACAAAGAATGGTCCACACACATCTCTGTGAACTCTCTCAAGGATCCCCAAAGCTCAGTTCTCCTTCTCATGAAAGGTGGCCTTTACATATTTTCCCATATTACATCCCTTGCATGTGTCTAACTACACAAGTGTACCCCTGGGAAGACCAGTTCAAATCTGTTGCATGACTTTCAAGGCTCCATGGTGAAGATGGCCCAATCTCCTGTGCCATAATTCGCCCTCATCCTAGCTCACCACTTTGTCCACCTTGCCCATCATTGTTGTGCATCCATCTACCTCCAGCTTGTAGATATTATTAACTCGAATCCCTGTCCTCTTGCAATGTCATGTTGTTTTGTGTTGCAGGAAAGATTTTCCTTCACTAAAAACAACATCATAGCCTCTATCCTCCAACATTGCCACTGAGACTAAATTTTTCTTCAAACCTGGTACATGCATTACATCTTTTAATTGAAAGGGTTTACCTAAATACCTCTGGAGGGTAATGGTACCAATCTTGGTAGCACTGTACTGCCCATCATAACCCATTTCAATATGCATCTGTAGATCCTTCTCCTCCAAGTCACTGAAAATTTCCTTGTCTCTCATCATGTGGAAGGAAGTGCCACTATACAAATACCACATAGATCCCAATGCACTTGACACCATGAATGCGATCAATGAGAAGTCAAGCTCAAATTTCCAGGCCAAAGCCTCACCAGCTACATATCCTCTAGCCTTCTCGTTCTTCTTCTTTTGTGGACAGTTAGTAGCAAAACACCCATGCTCGTGACAGTGAAAACACTTCACCTTGAACATGTATTGCTTCTTGCCATTTTTAGACTCGGATTTGGAATGGAATTTCTTCCCCTTCCCCTTCTTCGCCTTGGCAGCCAAGGCACAATATTCTTCATCTTCATTCTTAAATTAAGATCCATCTCTGGTGTTCCTTCTGAACTCCTCTTGCACCAAATCCAACCACAATCGTTCCCAATCTGGCAATTTTTCCCTTCCATTGACAGAGTCTTGATAACTGTGACAACTCTTGGGAAGTCCTAAGAGAGCCAAGTTCACCAAATCATCATCGACGACAGTAATACCAATGCTCCCCAGTTCATCCCGACATTGGACAAACCTTTTTAGATATTTTGGTATGGAGTCACCCTTCTCCATCTTGATATTCTTGAGTTTATCTTTGAGCGCCAATTTCCTATGGTCGTTGTTGCTCTGGAATAGATCCGTCAAAGCCTTCCACATTGCATATGGTGTGGCTTTCCCATGGAGGCTTGAGAAAATGTGGTCTCGTACTCCCTCTAATAGGATCCTCCTCACCTTTGCCACTTTCTTTTGCCATGCATCCATATTTGCAGCATATGTCACATCGGGTTTAGGAACATCATTGTCAATGAATTCCTTCAAGCCATTGTCTTCGAGTATTGCCTCCATACTGTCCTTCCAAGAAATATAGTTTGAGCTTCCCTCAAGTGCATACTCCAACCTCAAGCCATTGAAAGCCATTTTGATCCTGAATCAATTGTAGCACCAAGAAAATCTTTCTGCAAATTTGAATTCTATCCAGTCACAAACTCAGGTCCTCCTCCACAATTGCGATTTCCTGTGCTCCGATACCATGTATAAATTATACAACAAGCATGTATATCATGGATTTAATATGATATGACAATGCACTAAAGTTAAATACTGAATTTCTTCTACAAATATTTTGAGGAATTAAAAACATAATCGCTAATCACATGAAACAAAGAAGAATCAAATCAAACACAACACAGATAATTTCCTGGGGAAATCTTGCTGCTCAAAACCCCACTATATTCTATTTTATATTCAGCATGGAATCATGAAACAATTACATAGAGCTCTTCTCACAAGATCCCTCTTGTATGTAGAAAAATTTGAATAGCTGAGATATTATTCACCGAGATTCTCCTGATCACACACTATTTTAGCTTCATGCATAATACATAATCTCTTCTACCATTGATCATCACATGCGGAAATAAAATCAATTGCATGCATACATTAAAACCACAAACAATCACACATATTAACACAGTATTTAATGGGAAAGCTTAAAGATGAAAACCCCAACTATATGTATATTATATGTCATGGAGATCATGTAACGATCATAGTACAAAAGCTCTTTGCAGCTCTCAAAGACCACCTCACTACACACTATCAAGCTAGATCTAGCAAAACACATGCTCCAATATTTCCACACTTGATAGCCAAAACTCTATTGCTTGTTGGGATGGCCTCTTTATATAGATAAACCACCAGCCTGAACTGCACAATCCTCATGGGCTTACTCCACCTATCTGTGTGTTGCAAATAGCAACAGTATAGTCACAACTGATAGTTAACCTGCTCTTTCACCTATTCCTGCACTGGTCTCCACTAAAACTGTCCATGCACTGAAGTTAACTGATGTATTATTTAGTTGATTAATGAGTTTATAATTAATGAATTAATTAATAATTAATTCACACCACTCTCACTAATTGTATTTATTAGCTAACTTGGATACAAAAAGCTCAACTATGTTTAGATTAGTTAAATTGAATACAACTCCACTAACTCCTCAATCAACTCCACCAAACTCTGTCACATGAGTTCTGATTGAAGTCTCCATGCAATAGCTTCACTTAAACCCTAGGAAAAGCGTAATTCCTTCTGTCAGCTGCATGTGCCACTTCTAGGCATCAAACTGAAGTGCTCCAAGAGAATAAGATAATGTTTAGAGTCTAAATATTATTAAGAGCTAATAATATTTGACATCCTTATTTTTAGACTGGCAATCTAAAAATAGATTCCGCCCAGTATGTCTAAAAATAGAAGTCCATCTATTTTTCCAACTTGACCAACCCTCCACAAATAGCATCCTGCAACTCATAGAATATGATCCATATGTCTAAAAATAGACTTTTCCCCAAAAATAGCCTGCGGGCCCACTTAGTGAAGGCGACTCCTTTCCACTAAGCTCATCATCTTGTTGCAATCTCAACATTGTACTCAGCTAATTCTCTCACACTGTCATACAAAAAACTGACCAATACTTAGCCAATTTACTGCCTCCAGACAGCAAGCCTTGCTTGCGCAATCCCTGATGAATGCAATCCCTAAGGAATAGGAATTTTGGCCTTCCTTGACTGCACAAGTATCATGGTCAGTCCAATGGGTGTTTGGTTGCATGGGTGCAACCTAATAATCCTACAACTGATAGTCAACTTCCCTTTCACCTAGATCTCAACTGGGTCTCCACTAGATCTAACATGCATGGAGCTAATAATAGTAAATCCTCAGTTGCATGTGAGATCACTGATTGTGAATTATTTAATATTTAATTCACTTGATCTCTCACTAGTGTATCTAATAGTTACAACTAGCACAACTGAGTTTAACTCACTTAACTAAGTTAAAATGATTACAACCCACATTAACTAATGCACCACTGCACTTTGAACTTTGTTACAACTAGAATTACTCTGCATTCCTCACCAACTACCTCTAACTTGAAATTCATGAGCTAACTGAGTTTATCACTCTCAGTTAACTATTACAAGTTATTTTGAGACTAGATTACATTTTATTGTCCATCTTAATTAAGGGATAACTAAAATAGACATGCATCAAATTTAGCCATGTGGGCCCCACCTTAGTGTAGGTGCTTAATGCACCAGCCATGGGTGCTGAAATTTTCTTGTTGAATCTCAACGAGGAGTACAATGGTTACAATATTTGGGGACTATAGCTTTTAATTTTCAAGAACTTTTCTTGATTTTTTTCAAAAGGAAAGGGAGTTGAATTACAGGGTATCGTAGGGAATCCGGGAAATATAATCATCTCTAATGTCATGACAAAGCTTCTGAAGTAATAACAATGGGGAATAATTGCACAATTATGCTCACTATAGGTTCAAACATCAAAATCATCTATTTCTCCATATCTTCAAAAAGTATTGGACAATCATTCCAAGGTGTTTGAGACTCCCAGAGGACTCCCACCTATTCGTGATCATGATCATGCTATTCATTTTATTCCAGGAGGTGTTCCTCCAAACATCAGGCATTACATATGTTCTTATGCTCAAAAAAGTGAGATTGAATGTATGGTTGCAGAAATGCTAGAGGCTATTATAATTCAACCTAGTCAAAGTTATTTCTCTGCTCCAGTAGTATTGGTGCACAAAAAGGATGGATCATGGCGTATGTGTCCAAATTATAGGGAGCTCAACAAGCTCACTATTAAATATAAATTTACCATCCCCATCATTGATGAATTCTTGGATGAATTACATGGAGAAAATTAATTGACCAATTTGGATCTTCATTCTGGATATCATCAAATTAGAATGAAGACTGAAGAAATTTCGAAAACATCATTCAAAACTCATGAGAGTCATTATGAATTTTTGGTCATGCCTTTTGGCCTTATTAATGCACCTTCCACATTTCAAGGTTTGATGAATTCCATTTTAAAACCCTTCCTTAGAAAATTTGTGTTAGTATTTTTTGATGATATACTAATCTACAACAAGCCTTGGAAGGATCGTGTTCAACATGTTCACATGGTGCTAAAACTATTGGAGGAGAAACAATTATATTCAAAAACCTCCAAATGTTTATTTTGGAGTACAGGAGGTGGAATATTTGGGTCATATTGTATCTCATGAGGGTGTTAAGGTAGACCCTAACAAAATTAAATCCAGTAAGGAATGGAAAATCCCCACAACCATAAAGCATATTTGAGGATTTTTAGGGTTAACAAGGTATAATCGAAAGTTTGTTAAGAATTATGGGAGAATATTGGAACCTCTAACATCATTACTAAAGAAAAAGGCATTTTCTTTGACTCCAAAAACAACTAAGTCCTTTGAACATCTTAAAGAGGTAATGTGCCAAGCACCAATCTTAGCTACGCTAGAATTCAAAAGAAAAAATATTGTGGAATGTGATGCCTCGGGAAATGGAATTGGTGCAGTTTTAATGCAAAAAGGAAGGCCTATTTCTTTAGAAAGTTGTCCAATCAAAGGAAAGTATTTACAGAAACCTATTTATGCGAAGGAAATCTTGGCAATACTACATGCACTAAAACAATGGCGACCTTACATAATGGGAAGACACTTTAAGGTAAAAACAGATCATGATAGTCTTAAATACTTTTTGAAACAAAGATTATCTTCAGAAGAATAGCAAAAATGGGTCACAAAGATGTTGGGTTATGACTTTGAAATCATCTACAAAAAAGGGAAGCAAAATTTTGTTGTAGATGCACTCTCAAGAAATGATGAGCATGTGGAAGCATTGCTTTGTGCCATTTCTATTATCCAACCCGAGTCGATCACTGAAGCAAGGGATGAATGGAAGAATGATGAAGAGGTGTGGACACTCATTCAAAATTTGTAGCAAGATATTAGTGCATCTGAAACATTTAGCTAGAAAAATGATTCATTATGGTACACATATCGCTTATATATTTGTAAGAATTCCCAACTCAAAAAAAATATTCTTTTGGAATTGCACACCTCTCCCTTAGGAGGGCACTCAAGATTTTTAAAAACTTACGATAGGGCCAACAAGGAATTTTTTTGGGATGGCCTTATATCTGATATTAAAAATTTTGTGGTAGAATTTTTGGCTTGCCAACAAAATAAAGTTGAGACAATTAATACCCCAGGCCTGTTACAACCTTTATCCATTCCAAGTCAACATTGAGAGGAGGTTTCAATGGATTTTATCATAGGTTTACCCAAGTCTGAAGGAAATACTGTCATCATGGTGGTAGTTGACAGACATACAAAGTATGCACACTTTTGTGCATTATCTCATCCATTTAAAGTCAGAATAATTGTTACTGCATTTATGAAAACAATTCAAAAGCTACATGGAAACCCAAAGATTATTGTAAGCGACAGAGATCCCATTTTTACAGGAACTTTTTGGACGGAATTATTTTCTTGTTTGGGTACTAAATTAGCTCATAGCTCATCATATCATCCTCAATTTGATGGCCGAACTGAGATAGTGAACAGATTTTTGGAAGGATATCTATGTTTCTTTATATATGATAAACAAACACAATGGGTTAAGTGGTTACCTCTGGCTGAATTGTGGTTTAACACTTCCTTCCATACTGCAGCGAAAATGACCCCATTTATGGCACTTTATGGATATCATCCATCGTCCATCATATCATCTTTAAGAGAAAATCCTAAGGTTCAAGCAGTGGAAGATCACAACAAGTTATCCAACTCTTAAAGGATAACCTCACTTTGGCACAAAATCAAATGAAACAATAGGAAAATCAAAATCGCAGCGAAAGAAGTTTTGATGTAGGCGATTGGGTATTTTTACGGCTACAACCATATAAACAAATGTCCCTCAAGCAAGCTAAGATAGATAATAAATTATCACCAAAGTATTATGGTCCTTACAAGGTGTTGCAAAAGATTGGTACCATGGTATACAAATTGGATCTCGTGCATCTTCTCAAGTGCACCTATTTTTCCATGTTTCATGCTTAAAGAAGGTTATAGATGACAAGCTCCTAGTTCAAACAATATTTCCAAAACTTGACGAAGAAGGAAACATCATATTGTAACCTGAAGCAGTCATAGAAACAATAACTCGACAGCTACGAAATTGATCAATTTCAGAGTATCTCATCAAGTGGAAGAACTTACCCATTGAAGATTCGACATCGGAGGATGAGAATTTTATAGATAAGCATCAAGAACTACTCAAGCGTTGAGGCAAACACTTTTTTGAAGGAGAGGGGCATGCTAGGTCCCTATAATACTAGTGTATCCCCTTATTGTTATTGTTAGTATAACCCCCTTATTGTTATTATGGTGCCCATGTAGTCCCCATATTGTTATTATTGTGCCCCATAGTAGCCCACTAGTGTTATTTTTGTGCCCTTACATTGTTATTTCTATATCGATTAGGATTATATTGTGACCCATTGGACTCCTATATATAGAAAGGAGGTTTTGTAGTTCATATCATCCAAGAATTGTTCATTTATGTAATGTAAAGGATGTTTCCCCCTCGAAGAGGTTGATTTCTAAGTCATTGATCTCTCTTTTCTATTATTTTGTGAGCTATTTTCATAACAAACTCCCCCAAGAAAATAATAAAAAAGGAAAACAGTAGGAGAGTGCTGGAAAAATGGATATAGAAGGCATGTCATACCTTAAGGAAGCCCCAATAATTAAAAATGATAGAGATACACAAGATTCTAAAAATGAAGAGGGAATCAAATCTCCTCATATAAGGAGAGACACCCATGAGAATGTAATTTTATCAAAGGGTAGGTCAAAAACAAAAGCAAAACAAAAACAACAAGGAAAGTTGGTAGAAAAAAAAATAGTGAAATTAATCAAGCACAAGAAAAAAGGGAAAATGAAAAAGGCACACAAGGGGTAATAAAAAATACGTCATTCAAAATCCTTAAAAATTAGAGTGACAAGAAAAATTTTCCCATGAAGGAGGGGCTAAAACAAGCAAAAAATAATGAATATTATCTCCTGGAATTACCTGGGGATGGGAAATGAGAAAATGGAACACCACTGTAGAAATCTCTTAAGGGTACAAAATCCCCAAATAATGCTACTCCAAGAGACTAAAATAGGAGAGGAAGAATCTCTCCTAAAAAGCCACAGAGTATGGAAGAATTCTAGTGCCATAGACTCAGGCTCGAGGGGTGTGTCTGTAGTCCTTTGCTCCATATGGCCTACATTTTTATATTGATTTTTCTCAGAAGAGAAAACATTGCACTGGATCAATACAAAGCCCATTCACATTCTATTCGGGAAAATATAAAATATATTCAACATATATATACCCAAAAATTATCAAGACAAGGTGGAATGTGTAGAAATTATACAAGTTGCATGTATATTACCGGACTCCCCTGATCTAACAAATTAATCTTATGTTAAATACAAAATCCTTCCACTTAATTCTTTGCAGAAATTAAATTGCCAATTGCAAACACATATGAAGAAAAATCAATCACACATAAACACAGTTGTTTAACGGGAAAGCTTAAAGCTAAAAACTCCAACTATCATATATTATGTATATCAATGGAACATGTAATAATCTCATACAAAGCTTAGTACATCAAGTTCTTCGTACAATCAACAATCATTACACACTGTCATGTAGAAATTTGCATATCGATGCACCAATTTCTTGCCTCCTAACAGCCTACCTCTACTGTGCAATCCCTGCTGAAGAAGACCCCTGAATGAATTCGAATTGGCCTTGCCTTGACTGCACAATCCTCATTGGCATCTCCAATGTGTGTCAGATGCATTGAATGCATCACTATAGTCACAACAGATAGTCCATCTCACCCTTTCACCTATCTCTCCACTAGGTCTCCACTGGAACTGACATGCAAGTAGTTAACTAAAGTATTTGTTCAGTTGCAAGGAAGCCTCTAGTTGTGAATTAATTAAATAATTAATTCACTAAACTCTCACTAGTGTATCTTCAGTTAGAACAATATACAACTAGCACAACTGAGTTTAACTCACTTAACTGAGTTAAACTAAATAACAACTCCCATAACTACTCTTCCAACTCTGTCACAACTTGCCACTATCAGTTATAACTGAGTCCTCCATGCATGAGTCACCAACCACCCTAGGAATTGCGTACTTCCTTCATCCCACTAATTTTCCAATTCTTTTCACTGAAATAAAGTGCTCCAAGAGAATAAGTTGATATTTATTGTCGAATTATTATTAAGGGCTAATAATAATCGACATGCATCTATTTTTAGATTAGCGATCTATAAATAGACTTCACCCAATATTCTAAAAATAGAATTTCATCTATTTTCCCAACTTGATCCACCATCTACAAATAGCATCCTGAAACTTATAGAATATGCTCACCATGTCTAAAAATAAACATACACCTAAAAATAGCTTGTGGGCCCCACTTAGTGAAGGTGCTTAATTTTCACTAAGATCATCATCTTGCTGAATCTCAATAGAATGTTGGGGATCCCTTCTAGCGAATAAATACTAGCTTTAGAATTCCATTATCATATTACGACGGGACTTCAAAATTATTATCCAACAATGGGAGAAGAAAGGAGAAAGTCCGTATAGAGATCAATTCTAGGAGAGGATGGAAGAACATATATATGAGTTAGATATTATTGATGTGAAACCTAAATCATCTAGGTATATGTGGAACAACAAGAGATTTGGACCATGGTTCATTGCAGCAAGGATAGATAGATTCTCTGTCGGTAGTGATTTTTCAGAAAAGCACCTCTCATTATAAACCTCCCATTTGGCTTAGGGGGGATCTAACCATCACCTAATTAGGCTAGCCTTTGAATGGGTATAAAAAAAGGGGCCCATTACCTTTTTTTACAACCCTTTATGGGAAAATGAGTTTGGATTCAATGTCGTGGTAAGCAACACCTGGTCCAAATGGATCATAGGCTCCCCTATATATATATATGGGAACAAAAAATTAAAGGTCTTAAATAATAAATAGGGAAATGGGATCGAGATAGATCTAAATGAAATTCGAAGGAAGTTCAAATTCTTCCACAAACAAGAAGAGACACGGAGACCAATTTTTTCCACAAACAAACAAAAATGAATACAATAATACCAAATTTTCAACAAACAAACAAAAATTAGGGAACACATAAATAGGGTCAGCCAAATTCAAGTGAATGGAAATAATATTATGGATCACAATAGAATAAAATAAGAGGCCCTTATGTTCTTTAAAAATTTGTAAAAGGAGGAAGGAGAGATGGCATCTCAAAGTGTTTCAAACTTCTTGGACCACATACCCCAATCTGCTTCTTTGAAGTTCAATGCACAATTCATGAAGTCGATAGCTGAATCAAAAATTAGGGAGGCCATATGGTCCTTCGAATCGAATAATGCTTCAAGGCCTAATGGGTTAGGCTAGCTCATTTTACAAAAAAAATATGGGACATGATTAAATTTGACTTATGTAGGATGGTGTCTTTCATGCAAAATTCTGGAAGAATGGGTGTTTCCTCAACTCTTTCCTAGCATTGGTACCTAAAGACTCTAAATCCTTCCTCATTTGAAAGGTTTCACCCAATTTATTTGTCCAACTTTTCATATAAAATAATTACGAAAAATATAGCAAAAATTATGCAACCTTTTCTTTCTCATGTCATCTCAGAAAATCAAGGAGGATTTATCAGGAAAAGACAAATTATGGACAATATTATCCTAGTCCAAGCAATACATTCCAACAAATCTAGAGGGGACAAAGGAATGGTGATTAAACTAGATTTAGCAAATTCCTTTGATCGAGTCAAACATTCTTTCCTTTTCACAGTTCTTAGGAAGATGGGATTCTCTGATGATCTCTTAAAGTGGATCAAAGCTTGTATTTCCTCTCCTTGGATTGCCCCTTTGGTCAATGGCATCTATGTAGGTTTCTTTCGAGCTTACCGTGGACTCGGTCAAGGATGTCCTCTTTCGCCCTCCATTTTAATTTTAATGGCTAATTCTCTAAGAAGATTTCTCAAGCAAGATCAGATATCCAACCACCTTCTTGGAATTCGATACATGGATGGTATTATAAATATAACTCATTCTCAGTTTTTTGACAGCACCATTCCATTAGGAGGGGCTTCTTGCATCATATCTCAAAGATTCAAGGATATTTTGGATGAATTTATGGTCGTCTTAGGTGGAAAAATTCCATTTGTATACCTATAATATAGCCATAGGCTTACAAGGAAGGATTCTATACATCCTAGGAATTTGTGATAATGATTCGTGGACAAATTTCAAATACACAGGGATCCCAGTATGCTTAAAACCTCATCCTAACCCTTCATGGAACAATATCATGGAAACACTTAAACAACAATTTGAGAAATGAGGAGCCCAATAGTTAAATCCAATAGGAAGGATAATCCTAATTAAATTTGGTCTCTTTGCACTCCCACTTTATCAATTCTCTATCCTCCTTATACCAAATTCTATCAACAAACAAATGGCGTAGGAAATTGGGAACTTTCTCTAGCAAGGAGCCAAGACAAATACTGGAAGATAGTTCATCTACCAACAAATTTGGGAGTATTAGGAATCAGAGATCCCGTTATATCACATATTTCCATGGGAGTGAAATTGGTTTGGCGGTTAATAATTGGAAACCAAGATTGGTGAAAAAAAATCCTTCACAACAAAAATTTTTCAAGAAAAAGATAGTCTTGCATTTTGCATCCTCTTCCAAATAGATGTAACTCTCAGATGTAGAAAATATTAGAAGCACCTATCTCGTTGATTCGATCCAATTTGACTTGGATCCCAGGAAATAAAAATAAAATAAGTCTCTAACATGATAACATCAGGGGGGTCCCTCCCCTAGAATCATTTCCCCTTATCCACATGTTTCTAGACTGGCTCTCTTATAATAACAAAACCACTCTCAGGATGTAATAGCTTGGTTACCAAATGGCACTTGGGAGTCCTGGAATTTGGGCCGCATACTAGAGAGGTTGATAAAAGCAAGTAAAGAGTTGGAATTGATCCTTGCTAGTTGTGCTCTAGCTTTGGTTAATGAGGTTGACTCACAAGTATGGGGTCAATTTCCCTTTTCAGTTAAAAGTGGATACGTCTTTCTCCTAAATCCAGGAACACATTTCCATCATCAAGATTATGGAGGAATATCTAGAATGTTGATTGCCTACCCAAGGTCAATTATTTTTGTTGGATCCTAGCTCATAAACAAATTTTGATTGCAAAAGATATAACACAGTCAGGCATTCAAGGTCCCTCATGGTGCATTATATGCAAAAAAAATCAGGAAACTATCGACCATGTCTCCCTAGAATGTCCCTTGTCTTTAGAGGTAATTCTTAGTTTGGTTTTCTACTCTCTCAGTAACATAATCATTTCTCCCAATAATATTCCTAATATGGTTGGGAGATGGGAAAAGCACTATTTGGGATCATTCATAGGGAAGAAGAAAATGAAAAGAATATGGTAAACATCAATAAAATTAGTCTGCTGGAAAATTTGGCTGTCTAGGAACAACATAATCTTCTCCAACGAAGAGGAAATATCAACAAAATTATGGCAAAGGTGAGTGGATTAATAGGAGAAATTTACAAGACCGAGGATATAAAAAATGATGACACAAATCTAGATCCCCAAGATTTAGCTTGGGTCAATTCCTTCAGCATCCCATTTGTTCCTCCAGGAAACCAAAAGTTCATAAGAAGTGGCAAATAAGAAGTATTAGAGATAAATTTAAGAAATGGATATCCCAACATAAGCAATCCTATTTTTTTATGGACCCAAAGGTGGCAGAGTTGGGGTGATTATTCACCTTGAAAAAAATTTGTAAATCAAATTCACCTCGGGAATGGGTGGATGACAAATAATGTAATAAAGGCCTATGCTCTCTAAAACGGAATTAAACAAGCATTGAACTTAAATATCCAAAAAATCACGGTTAGGGGTTCACTCATAATTATCTCGAGGATCATAAATGAATCCCTCCCTATATATCTAAAACTTGCTTAGATTATCAAGAAGGTATTTAAATTGCTTTGGCCCACTCCGAAAAAGTAGTACTTCCATGTATTAAGAAGTAATAATTCAGAAGCTGAAGAACCTGCTAATATGAGAACTTCTCTTCCCAAAGGTGAATTAGTGGTCCAAGGGCGTCCTCAACAGGCTCCACTTCTTTAATGGATTCCATGAAAAGGATCCACTTCCTTAATGGAGTCCATGAAGCATAACATATGTATATTTTTTGCCATAAGTTGATTAATCAAAGGGAGTCTTCCAGGGAACTTCTCTCAACACAAAAAATAGGCGACCCATCATGCAAGAGATATCCCACACAATCATAAATCTGAAGCAAGGATTAATAAACAAAACAGAGCTATTACTAGACATTGGAAGAACATGCCCTCTTCGCCTAATCATGATGGTCATTCTCTGTTGCTTCTATTGAATTCTGAGAGCAGGACAAGCTAGAGGTATGATTATCAGAACTAGAATGCTTCTTCTTAGGTTCGAACTTTCCTCAGAATGCTTTGTAAAATAATGGAAGGTCTTAATGTCATGGATGCCAAATGGTGGTTATTGAGGCTCGCAGAATGCGTTGAATATCTTGATAAGTTCCCAAGCTTCGTCTCCGCCTACTTTGGCATTCTGCGTCTCTTTCCCTTCTTCCTACCATTGTTTTCACATAGCTTCTATTACCTTGTCGAATATTTGGTTGATCTTTATTAGCGTGTTGATTATAGGTGTAATGATTCATGGAGGAAGGTTACTCAAGACTTCTATGTTGAACTCCAAAACCCTTATCGAATATCAGCATTAACATGCCTCTTTATTGTTCCGAGGGGATAATAGCAATCCAACATACAAACGCTCAAGTTGCAGCTCAAAAAACCAATCAAGCTCTTCAGGAATTGTCATTAACTATGGAAGGTTGACTTCCTTACTATTTATCTTCCTTCAGGGAGATGATTAAATTCAAATTACACTACAACCTTCCCCTTTGGATGGCCTGCAAACTCAGATGGAAGCTAAACACTATGGAAATGGAAGCCTGAATCAGCTTCAACAACAACAACAATCAAATTAGTCTCTATCTCACTCATGTAATGCAAAATTTGTTTCTTAATTGATTTTTTTTGGCGTATGTATAATTGTTACATGGAGATCACTTTTTTTTGGGTAAGAGATTGGGTCTAGGAAGAAGATTGGGCGTATGTAACTCACCTAAGCCTTGTGCTCAAGCTTCTTTTAATATAATTGTTTATTGTTTAAAAAAAAAACACTTAGACACATGGTTAGATTCATTTTTATTTGAAAATCATTCAACGAGAATTTAGAAATATATTCTTGTAAGAAAGTATCAAACATTGATCTGTAACATGAAATAAGTTATAGAGTAGTTAGTGTGACTTTTGGGAATTTGTGGATTTCTTGCATAAATCCACAGAAAAAAATTGTGGTTAAATCTTGATTTGTGTTGTTTAAACTAGTTTTTTTTATTGCATATATAGATTCAACAACCTAAAAAACGCACGGGGCACCTGTCAAAATTGTGATTTCAATGATTCCCTTCCCAAATCCTAGACAAATTAGATCTGAAAATAAACTTGAAAACTTTCCAAAAAATCACAATTAAAAGCTACTGAGAAATTATGGAACTTTACATTAATTACTTCTAATTAATTAAATGTATTCATATAATTGTTTTGACATGTCTAAATTTAAGAAGTATTTTGATTTTATATTAAAAATGTAACTTATCAGTAAAAAAATAAGAACATATTCTAACTTTAATTTATACACAAAATGTATTAAAAAAATACATAAAAAAATGTAGTTTAACAACAACAACAAAAAATTACAATCTCAATTGAAATTATATCACCATTAAAAAAAAAAAAAAAAAAACTATCTCGTTTATAAATTAAACTAAGCCAAAACAAAGTCATCAAATTATATATATTTATACTTATGATTCTTTTTAAATAAATATATTAAATTAAATAACATAAGTTATTCAATTAACTAAAATATTATTAAATTAAACTTATTAATTTTTAAATAATTAATAGAATACTATTCAACTATTTAAATATAAAATTATATTAAAATAATTGACATAAGTGAATTTACTTAAATATAATAATTTCAACTTAAAAATTTATTTTTATTTTTAAAAAATATTTTATAATCAATACTATTTTTTTATATACAATAATTTAGAAATATATAACCTGTAAGAAAACATCTACAATGAATTGTAACGCCAAATAAGTTATAGAAGTGTTACACAGTAATTTTTCACCGTCCCTGCAATCCCCATCTCGCCCATTGGAGGGTCATTTCTGTGACAAATAAGTAGTGTCATGCCTTGCAAATACCATCATTGCATCCCTTGCCATGAGGACAACTTTCCTTATGTTGATCATTTCCTGAGCAGACCCCTAAAAACACCTGTTTTTGCCTTGGCGCTGGTAGTCTGTTATGTCGTCGCGCCAATGAGGAAAATTAACATTGAGCCCGAGCCAGTTGGCGCTCTGTCCCAGTTAAGCACCCGCGCCAATCTGCTTATGGAAAGTTTTTTAAAAAAAGAGGCGAAGTTTCGATTACAACAACTTCGTGGTTGAGTCATGAGGAGTGGTTTCGACTGAATAACCACGGCCTTCCTCCTTTGGCCTCTTGTTTCCACCTTATGGGGAACCTCCCAAGGGATAAGGCCTCCCTTCCACTATTGTAGGGATCCCAACCTCCTCCTCTCCTCTATAAATATAGCCATCTTCCATTGATGAAGGGGATAAATGGTTGAGCCTTAGTAGTCTTGGTAGCCTGAATAGAGCTGAATCAATTGTAAGGATATTATCGTCAAACAGCCGAAGAGAGAGAGACTTGTCCTTTTCCTGACGAGCTTTACCGAGACGTACTCCTCTGTCGACCCGCCGAAGGAAGATCCAACGTTAGAGATCAGGTTCTATCTTTCTTTGTTCTGATTAATAATAAGCGACCTTGATTATGGTTCCACACAGATGTTCATGTTTTATGTTATGAGTTGTATCTTCTCTGACTGATACATAATTGCATGTGTTAGGTTTTACGCTTGTTTGTTTGTTGTTTCTTCTTATGTGTGCAGGTGTTCGATCACATCAAGCGGGAGAATTGTGATCCGCCAAAGCAAAGGACGGAAGCACCATCTTCTCCACAAACGACAGCAGCGTAGGACTTAAGGTAGGCCTCTTGTCACATCTCGGTCTTTTGTAATTAGAAACTTGCATCGTAGCGTGACTCGGTTGTTGCTAGACCTGATCTGGGCTAGTAGGGATCACCTCTTTCCGCAAAGGGGATTTACCTCTCCAACAAACTGGTGACTCCACTGGGGAGACATTGATTGAAGTTTGTCTTGTCTTTTCGATTGATTTTGGTCTTTGACTGCTTGATCAACTCTTTTGGTTCACTTTTTTCTAGTGTAAAACCTCTGTTTAGCCCCAGAGGATCAGATCTGACCTCTGCTTTTCCGAAATTTTCATCTTTTCATGGTTGGCTTGATTGGCGTGGTTTCCACCCTGACAGTCGCGCCCATTGGCGTAGGTTTCCAATTCATCACTCGTGCCATCCCCTGTCTGGCGCGGATTACAGCCAGATAGTCGCGCCATCTCCTGTAGGTGCTAGGGTTTTCCCTTGTTCGGAAGTTTCTTTTGGTCAGTACTTTGCTTCTGAGTTTGTTTTAGATTTTGCTTGAAGTGGTGAGTCTGGTCTTGGTTGGGAGAAATTCTTTGTTTTTTCATTTTCAGGCATTGGCGCTTGTTGTCAGTTATCAACCCGCACCAATTAGCCATTGGCGCTAGTTGTCAGTGAGCAATTCGCACCAGTTGGCGCTAGTTTCACCCACAAAATTCGTGCCAATTTTAAGGTGTGTGAAAATTGATACTTTTTCCCTAAATCCTTCACCAGTGTGTCTTTCTCTTCCGGTCTTTTCTCTGTATGAGCATAGATTACATTGCTTATTGTTTGAAATGTCTTCTCTCCATGATTTCCTGATGTAAAAGGGAATGAATGCCTTGTTTTTATCTCATGCTTTGGAAGTCCTCTTTGTGTTTTGTCACCTTTTGAGGAATTTCGTTACAAAGTGTTTTGAAACAACGATTGCATTCTTAGTGTTTGTTTGCATCCCTTTTGCCTTCATCCTTCATTAAGAAGATTTGCATTCATTTAGTTTTCGTCTTAGATTTTTCTTTTCGTTAAAATGCATTAGATCACATTGCATTGAAAAGTATTTTTTGAGATCCATCATTGAACTTAGATTACATTGTTTAATGATTGAAAACTAAAAATCGCATTGAGTGCATTCTATTTCATTAAAAGCATGCATTAAGTAGATTATCATTTCATCGAAAAATGCATTGAGTGCATTCTTATCATTTCAAAATAAAAAGGAAATTGTGCATAGATTACAAGTGCATAGTTTTCGAAAAAGAGGATTTTGCATAGATTACATTGCATTATTCGCATCGTTGAATGTTTGAAATTACTTTTGGATAGTGAAAGTCGTCTAGTTTGGAAAAAATTTCGTTTGCAGTGTTGTTGTTTGTTGCAACATTGTTTGAAGCTCTTCCCTTAACTAGATAGCATTCATCGAATTGAAAGATTTCTTTCCTCATATAGCTGCATATAGGAGATTGTCAGATGACATGCGGTAGGGCCTTGAAATTGAGACATAATTGAAGATCAACCATAAAATTTATTCAATTTACCTTAAGGCAACATTGAAACATTAAAAAAATATTTAGAGTTCTAGGCTAGTGACGTGTTCTGGCGTCATTAAACCTAGTAGCTCTTGTTCGCCTCTTGGCTTTAGATAGCACTAGTACGGACTTGTGCTCCCCGTACTGTCGCGTATATAAAGGGAGACCCCACTAGATTGCTATCCTTTATCTGTAGGAAGCCAAGTCTACCGCCTTATACCCGTGATACACCGAACATAGCATTTGGAGAGATTTCCTGCACGTACATCAAGTCCTTGGTTCATTTCTCTTTCATTTTGAACCAAGGTGTATATTGCGGTTCACGGATATTTGGTACACCATTTTGCCTAGATTTCCAGAGTAGTCATTTCGATCTTTTCTGACTCATTAAATTTGAAAAGATCATCAAGCGCTTGTCCTTTCACGCTTTTTTCCAATATGAAAGAGATAGAGTCACATTTTTCTCGTTTCTCGACTCTTAAAAGATGAAACGGTAGAGTTTTGTTTCAATGATTTAAAAATTAACTGCCCACGAAATATTCCTGGTTAAAGTTAGCTTCCTTAGGGTGTTGTTTTCAGTTGTTTCTTATGGCAACTTGTCTAGAGTTCACCAACCAAGGAATCCCCTCCGAAGGGAATCCTAGTCCTTTTCCTCCTTTTGGAAATGTTGGCGCTCCTTATATGGTGATGTTGTCCCTTCTTGGGTTAACTGTTGGGTTGCCTTTTTGGTTGTTTTCAACCTCTGTGGTCCTGAATGTCTCGACTACTGTTCAATCAGTTCCTCCGCCTGAACAATGTCATGTTGATTCCAAGGTGGACCTCTCCCGTTCTTCGCCTATTTATGCGTCCTCCTCTTCTACTTCGCCTGGTGAAAGTCTGGATTCGAGTAACCAGGTGGCTAAGAAGAAGAAGAAGAATACAAAGAAGAATAAGTTTGATAAGAGAGAGGCTAAGGTTGCAGCTACTTCTTTCGAAACATCTCCTCTTGATAAACCTTCCAACCCTCCACGGAAATTCAAGTTCCCTTGCATGTTGTGCACGGAAGACCATCTTCTTCGAGACTGCCCTGGCATTCCCAAGGTGCTCGAAGTATGGTCCAACGATTTTCCATCGTTGCCTTTGGCTTCCGGAAGTCAGGTTGGGGGCACGGCTTTAGCTAGTGCTGGTAAAACTCTTAAGAAGCAGGGTAAGCTTTCCAATCCCTGTAAGTTGTGTGGGGGCACCATGCCATTCACCTTTGTCCATATATGGATGAAGCCAAAATATTTTTGTACAACTCAACTGTTTCTACACCATGCCTCCCGGCTGGTTATAAACGAATTTCTTTGTGTCCTCCACCTGCTGATCCTACGATTGGTCAAGAGTCATCATTGGTCGATCCCGCTCCCCCGAAAATTCAAATTCATGAATCCATCCCTGACCAACCTTTGGTCATGGGATCGGTCGAACTAGCCCCATCTGCGGTGCACTAGGTCTTTTCCGTTGAGAGTGGATCTCACACCCCTCATGTTCTTCTGGTCGCTTCAGATTCTTCGAACTTGGAGAAAGATTCTTCTATCCCTGCGCCTCAAGAAGTTGTTCCTCCGCCTCCCGTGATAGAGGTCCTGAAGGATACTCCTCCCGCCTTCGATATGGAGGTCATGGAGGATGCTTCTTCTTCTTCCGTAACACCAGGGGAAGACCATCTCAGTTCGATGGTAGCCCCTCCGAGTAGTTTGGTTGCTTCCTTTGACTGGAGTCGATTTGCAGGACATCGCCTTCCGTCTTATGTGCCTTTTGAGATAATGGTACAAACCTCTGGTCTGGTCGTACCTAGCATTGTTATAGATGAAGGCGCGTATGTTAGTGTTCTATCCTCAACTACTTGGCAAGCTTTCGGTTCGCCGCCGCCTGTGCCTGCTACGCAAAATCTGTTGGCATTTAATAGAAGAACTAGTCAACCGTTAAGGATCCTTCCAAGGTTACCTGTTACATTGGGAGGTAAAACCGTCCATATGGATGTGATGGTCGTTCCAGGCCCCTTGGATTTCAATCTGCTTTTGGGGCACGATTACACCTATGCCATGGGAGCACTTGTCTCCTCCCTTTTCCGTGTGGTCTATTTTCCACATGAAGGACGAATTGTGACCATTGATCAACTTTCGTTCTTTGGTCTTGATGTGGCAGCTGGCCCGCCATCATCCCTTCCTTGTTTTTATCCACTCGTTGTATCTACCCCACCACAGGTCAACTATGTGGCTACCTACCCCATGCCTGTACTCAGTGATGTTTCCGTTGTGCATCAGGTGTTGGGGGCATTGGGTCCTGACTTCCAGGATATTTTCCTTCCATCGGGAGTGGAACTCTTGGAAGCAATGACTTCTTGTTCATTATGATGAGGTCATCGGAGAACAGTTCGTTTTCTTGTGTCAGGCTCCTTAAAAAATGAAAGAAGACCATCGGAGCAGAGTTCGTTTTCTTGTGTCAAGCTCCTTAAAAAATGAAACAAGGTCATCTGAGGATAGTTCTTTTAATGTGTCAACCTCGTTAAAAAATTGAAACAATTTCCTGTTCAATTCGAGTCTTTGATAAGATCTCGTAAAATCCCAGTCGAGTCTTTCTCTTGATCTCGTAACTTGAACCTTCACTCCATCTTCCTTTCATATGGATTGAAGCTTGGGGGGCATTTACCTCGAATTGAGTCACCATGCTGGGGGCATGCTTAAATTTTTCAAGCATAGTTTGTTTTCGTTTCAAGCTTGTGTAAAAATGAAACCGGTTTCAAGCATAGTTTATCTTTATTTCAAGCTTGTGTAAAAATGAAACCAACTTCAAGCAGAGTTTCCTAATTTCAAGCTTGTGTAAAAATGAAACCATTCCCATTTTACCTCTTGTGATTGCCATTTTATCACCGTTTTTTCTGTATATCTTTTGGTTTTCCTCTACTCCAGAGGGCCGATCTCCGCTGGCCGATCAGCAGGCCCTCACTTCCTGGTTGTTTTACCCGTTCCTGAGGAACTGCTGCGGTGAGTAGTCTTGTTAACCTGCCTCTTAACCTTTACTTGTTCTGTGCAGTTCCACCATTACCGAAACCAGTTGCTTCCCTTTATACCACTCGTTCCTCCAGGAGGAGTCAAATTTCAACTCTTTTCTGACTCTCTAAACATGAAAAGATTGCCGAGTCGCTTGTCGTTTTGATCTCGTTAAATTGGCTGTGAAACGACATCTACCCAGTATAATTTTACCCCTTTTTCGGGCTGGGATGGATTATTTACGAAAAAGGAATACCCTAGCCTATCGTGACTAGGAGGTTTTCTCAGACATAGTTTTCTACCTTTTCGGATCTTAGGAACTATTTATGAAAAGGGACTGTTGGAGTTTACTTTTCTGATGTCTTTTCAAACTCTCTAAACATGAAAAGACGCCAAGTTCTTCCTTTGTCAGACTCGTTAAACCCTGATGACATCGGATTCAGTCGTAATGAAGATATTCACGTTTCTCCTTCCTAGGGCTCATTAAATGTACTAGGATGGATTCATCTGAAGGAAGAACTTATATAACAAGCATATGGTATCCTCTTCAAGCTTTTGTATAAATAAATAGGTACTTGCCAGAAATGGTGGGGGAGAATGGAACCAGTATTAGCGTCGTGTCAGCAGTATGTCGCTCTTGAACATGGCACTTGTCTGCATTCGTGTCGGGTTGGGGACATCTCATCTCATTCTCTATTTGCCTCCGTGGGTTTGGGTTATCGTTTTTGACCTCTCATCTGCTCTTTGCCTCGTCATCATGACCTTTGATCTTTTGATGTCAAATACTGCCAAATCCATTATCGTGTCGCCGATATGTTCAAGAGAAGTTGACCTCTGCAGTTTCAACCTTCCTCTGATTCTCATCTGATCTTGATTCACAAACATTATTTTCCTCTGTCTCACGTCGATGATGTGGGAAACACTATGGCCCACCTTCGATCAAGGTCACTTCCTGTCGACTCCAGCTCATTATCCAGGAAGTTGATCTAGAGACTCCCTTCTGGTACCTTGGAGCTTGCATGCCTCAATGGCAGGTTCTTCGCATTTGACACAAGGTTTTCATCATTGACCTTCGATCGGATGATTCTGCGGGTGTTCAATGCCAACTCACTGTTCAACACTCCTTGGATTGTACCTATAGTACCTTGAGGGCCATTGTCATTATTGGTGGTTCCTTTTGCATCTGTTAACAGCTTTCACCATTGACTGGTAATCAGACGATGTTCTTGCATGTTCGACTTCAGCTCACTTATTCACATGCTTGAGCTTGTACTTTGTTCAGGTCGAGATGGAGGGAAAGACCCTGGGTTTTGTCTGTTAGAATCCAGGCTGTGATTTTGTGGATTATTATGATTGGTTCCATGACTCACTAATTGGATGCGAAAATACCTGAGTCAATTTATCGATCCTTACTGGATGGATGCGTCCATGCCTTGGATCTTGATTATTGTATACTCTGTTACAGATGGTTGTGCCCATACCACGTATATATCATGTATTTGAGATATCAGTTGTACTTGTCTACGCAGGTTTTCCAATGGTAGTGTTTTCAGTTGGACACATTCTCGTAAAGCATTTCACCTCTCCCTCTCTCTCGGGCCTCATTCTTTAGGGGGCATCTGTTACACAGTAATTTGTCACCGTCCCTACAATCCCCATCTCTCCCATTGGAGGGTCGTTTCTGTGACGAATAAGTAGTGGCATGCCTTGCAAATACCATCATTGCATCCCTTGCCATGGGGACAACTTTCCTTCTGTTGATCATTTCCTGAGCAGACCCCTAAAAACACATGTTTTTGCCTTGGCACTGGTAGCCCGTTATGTCCTCACACCAATGAGGAAAATTAACACTGAACCCGCGCCAGTTGGTGCTCTGTCCCAGTTAAGCACCCGCGCCAATCTTCTTATGGAAAGTTTTTTAAAAAAAGAGGCGAAGTTTCGATTACAACAACTTCATGGATGAGTCATGAGGAGTGGTTTCGACCGAACAATCCATGGCTTCCTGGGCCTCTTGTTTCACCTTATGGGAGCTCTCCCAAGGACAGCCTTCCACTATTGTAGGGATCCCAACCTCCTCCTCTCCTCTATAAATATAGCCATCTTCCATTGATGAAGGGGTTGAATGGTTGAGCCTTAGTAGTCTTGGTAGCTTGAATAGAGCTTAATCAATTGTAAGGATATTATCGTCAGACAACCGAAGAGAGAGAGACTTGTCCTTTTCCCGACGAGCTTTATCGAGACGTACTCCTCTGTCGACCCGCCGAAGGAAGATCCAACGTCAGAGCTCAGGTTGTATCTTTGTTTTTTCTAATTAATAATAAGCGACCTCGATTATGGTTCCACTCAGATGTTCATGTTTTATGTTATGAGTTGTATCTTCTCTGACTGATACATAATTGCATGTGTTAGGTTTTACGCTTCTTTGTTTGTTGTTTCTTCTTGTGCGTTCAGGTGTTCGATCGCATCGAGCGGGAGAATTGTGATCCGCCAAAGCAAGGGACGGAAGCGCCATCTTCTCCGCAAATGACAGCAGCGTAGGACTTAAGGTAGGCCTCTTGTCGCATCTCGGTCTTTTTCAATTAGGAACTTGCATCGTAGCATGACTCGATTGTTGCTAGACCCAATCTAGGCTAGTAGGGATTGCCTCTGTCCGCAGAGGGGATTTATCTCTCCAACAAGAAGCTTCAATTAATTGCTTCATATTAATTAAAATCTATCCATATAACTATCTTGACACGTCTCATATTTTATAACTTACAATTTAAAATTTTAGTTATAAGATTATATATATTAAGAAAATATGTGTATGGCATGTTTTCAAATAAACCTATTAATATAGAATTATTCAATTGATTAAAGTATTAAGATTTATTTTAAGCACAAATTTAATATGAGTTAAGAAGGATCAAATTTCTTCAAGCACAAACTTTTTTTAGAGTGCAAAAAATCATGTGTAATTTTTCATTATTTAAATTGTATTTTTAAATACTATAGAGATCACATAACTTAAATTTGTAAGTCAGAAAATTTTTTGATGGATTTTTACAAAAAAAATTACAAACCTAAGAAAAGATTGAAAAGTAAAATACTCAAACCACTTCAAATGTTTTAACCATAGAAACTTATTTTTTCCATAACTTTATATGATATATAAATAATTTTTTAAAACAATATACAAAATATGTGCATTGAGCTATTTTATCAGCCCCTTAAAACGAATTTTTTTGTTATTAATATATTTTCTTTTGACATTTTTTAGATATATAAATATATATGAAGTTGACATGGATATAAATTAGTTACAATATATCTTCAAATATATTTCTTTTGTAAGTTGAGTAGGACCTTTCATTTATTCAACAAAAGAGCAGTTTATAGTCAAATAGAGCTTCTGAGGCCTCAACCTACCCATTGAGAAACCAAGTTTGTTGGCCATCGAAAGACATTATAAGCCAACCAAAAACAAAATTTCTTGATTTTATCAAATTCGGCTACATAAGTCGTACTTTCTAAATCCCATAATAAGTTTATCTTGCTAATGCTAAAAATTCCTATCTCTATAATCATCATCCAAAGTAGACAAAAGTTGAGCTGCTCAGAGACATAACCAGAGACAAACTAGTCCTCATAGGACTCAATAGGCGCTGGGTCTTTAGCACTGGACCTAGAAATTTTAGAGTGTTGAGGCCTCCAGAAAAGCTACTCAATTCTGCCCAGGCGAGCATTCTGTTGCTGAACCCAAAATTGCAACAGCTGAAAGTCTTTTTGGATTTCCTAGAGGGAAGGATCAATCTGCATAAAATCAGAAGTATGCATTATGAATTTTGCCAACATATTTTTCATCATCCAGTATAGATGGATGGTTTGCTTGTATTGAGATACTCTTCCTCTAATATTTCCAATATCGAGAACTAGAAGTTCATTGTCCAAATCTATTTGTTCTTCTTCCGCTTGGCGCGTGAGGGCCTCTTCCCACGTCGCAATTATCTTTCTAAATTTTTTCAGAATCTCCTTCACATAGGCCTGGGCGACATCCCTATTATGTTTAGCCTGATTTTTTCGGTCGGATCTTCTTGCTGGCTGGGAGGAAGACTCACCTTTCTCCTTTCGAGCATCCCTATTCCATGTTTGCCGGTGGCAGTCGACCCCTGCTTCTTCCTTGATTGCCTTTGCACGCGCCATCAGCACCTGGGGGAATGTGAGGGCCCGACGATCTCAAATAAAACAAATTGCCTTCTGCCCAATACCTAACCAACCTCCTCGCTTGAGACCTATTTCTGTGACAAGGGTCAAGACCAGACACAAACGCGAAGCAACATCATTTATCCTTGAATTAATGTACTTCCTTTCCACACCACGATGTTGATTTCGAGCCATAATAAAAGGAGAGGTTCAAAGCCTGGTTTTTCCAGGCACCTCAGACAGATTTCCATATGAATTTTCCATAATCTCATTGCTCACCACAAAGGGCCGACAACGATGGGTTATAAACACAGTGTTATCCACATAATTAACATGCAGGTCAAAGCTTTTTGATGCAGTGTTTGCTGCAAAAATCAGAGTATTGCGCGGAAGAATAGAGTTTATACACTTTTTTTTTAATAAAAAAATGAAACATCAGTTTGCAAAATATTCAAATTTATACCATTGTTTTCAATACATAATATATATAGTGTGGATCACACAACACATATACTCAACCAATACAATAAGCATAGAATTCCTCGTTTGAGGATCCAACATCAAGACCGAACAGTTACCATCAAATCGCACTCAGAAACTGTCCCATATCACATTCACGTATCTCAAATCTTATCCCTTAACTCTATCACTAATCCTTACTTTCTGCGACTTTCGGTGAAGTTCTATGCTACCACAGGATTCCGCCAGTTCGCATCGTAGCTAAACAAGTTTTAGTGCGAAATCCCTTTTAGTTCTTTGCATTTATTTATGATCTGTGAAATTCCTTTTGCCACTGGTGCTACTCCACTTTCAACTACTCTTACGTCCAACATTCACGTCGCCTCCACTTCCAAACTTCTCACAACAATCTCAGAGGTTTAACATGCGATGAGTTAAGACCTCAAAACTTACAAGTGCGAAATTTCAATTGGATGTGATAACAAATTTCCACCGTGATCTGTCTGAGATCTGTGTTCCCCTGTTTGAATTGATTCTGATCAGTGCCGCCTTACACCTGCAATTCGATGGTCTGTCTTCGGTATAATTTAGTGCATATGTTGTGTAACAGAGGTTAAACAATATATTTGAACAGAGAGCCGAATGAAAACAAAATACTTACATATAATAATAACAAGAACTTACAGATTCAAACTCTTCTTTGGCTGAATATTACATTTTTTTTCCCTCTCGCTCTCGCCTCTTACACACTCTTTATATGGTCACACTATTCCTCTCTACATTTTTCCTCTGTCTTCTTTTCTTGTTTTCCTATTATTTATACTTTAATCTAAAGCAATCCTTCTTAAAATTGATATCTGTCGAACTTCTCCAACAAACCAATGCCTCCCTATTCCTAATCTTTTATCCTTACTTGGCTCTATCTCCACACAAGGAAAAAAACCAATTTCTAATTTTATTCCTAATTAATTTAGAAATACAAAACAACTAACTACTCTCATAAATAAATAATAAAATAGTAATGGCCAATGTTTACCCATCTCATATTAGCCACAACATGTGAACATATAATCACATTGCTGGCTAAGTCTGGATGCTCCTGCATCAGACTTCCGAGGTAAAAAGAGGTTGATCCATCAATGCTTTAAGATCTACTCCAAACTTCTGTAGCTCTGTTGTGGTCATCCAACTAGCATCTTCCATTGGTTGTCTTTTCCATTTGACTAAAAACTGATAAAGATCTTTCCCCTGTTTTTCTTTTGATACTCTTTTCTCCAAAATGGCTTCAACTTCTTTCTTTTCTGTTTTTGGCATCTGTTCCTCCCAATTTATCGTATGTTTTTCCTCTGTTGTAGAGTCTTCTTGTAGTTATTCCTCTAGTCCTTTGTATAGATACAAATCTGCAACATTAAATATTGGCGATATTCTAATTCCTGTTGGTAATTCAATTTCATATGCATTTGAAGAAAATTTCCTTAAAATTTTACATGGTCCTATCTTCTTCATCTTTAATTTGTTATAAGTTTTAACGGGAAATCTTTCTTTTATTAGATATACCATGACTAGATCACCTACTTGAAATTCCTTTTCTTGCCTCCTCATATCAACTCTCTGCTTGTATTTTCTACTGCTTTCTTGCAATCTGTTTTTGACATCTTCCTGTAGTTTTTGCATCTGTTCTGCAAACTCTTCAGCCTTTGCGCTCCTTACCTCTTGTTTTCCCATATCTCTGAGCTCATACACACCTCTTGGATTCATTCCAAAAACAATCTGGAATGGACTCATACCAGTACTTTGATTTGGAGTATCATTATAAGCAAACTCAGCTTGAGCAAGTGTTAAATCCCACTGCTTAGGATTTTTATACACCAAGCTTTTCAATATGTTTCCCAAACTTCTATTCACTACCTCGGTATGTCCATCTGTTTGAGGATGATATGCTGAACTGAAACTAAGGTTGGTACCTAGTTTCTTCCACAGAGTTCTCCAGAAATGTCCCACAAACTTGGTATCCCTGTTAGACACAATACTTACAGGCAATCCATGTAATATTACGACTTCTAAAAAAACAAATTAGCAATATGTGTTGCATCACTTGTTTTCTTGCATGCAATAAAATGAGCCATTTTAGAAAATCTGTCCACCACAACATAAATAGAGTAATTTCCTCTTTGAGTTTTTGGCAAACCCAAAATAAAATACATACTAACTACATCCCTTGGTCGGTCTGGAATTGGTAATGGCTGATATAATCATGTATTCTGACTTTTCCCCTTAGCATGCTGACAAATCCTTCATTTCTCATGAATATCTTAACATCAATTTGCATCTTTGGCCAGTAATAAAAAGTATTTACCTGAGCAAAGGTCTTGGCTTGTCCAAAATATAGGCCTCCACTATGTTTCTCCTTAATTATTTTTTCCCTCATAGAACGTTTGGGAATACATAATTTATTACTTTTGAATAGAAATCCTCCTTGGATAAGATAAACCAACCACTGGCTTCTATTATGAACTGCTGGATTTTGGACAGCTGCATAAATTTCTTTAAACTCTACATCTTCTTTATACATGTCAACCATTTCCTCAAATCCTACAACACCAACTTGTAATTCATGCATGATTAAATTCACTCTGCTCAAAGCATCAGCAACTTTGTTCAATTTACCACTCGTATGCTTAATTACAAAAGTAAAACTCTGTAAATATTCTACCCATTTGGCATGTTTCTGATTCAATTTTGGACGGTTGTTTATAAATTGTAATGCATGATTATTAGAATATAATACAAACTCTTTTGGTAACAAATAATGTCTCCATTTTTTTAAAGCCTATACAACAACATAAAACTCTTTCTCATAAGATGAATATTTCTTCTTTGCTTTGTTCAGTTTCTCGCTGAAGTATGCTATTGGTTTCTGCTCTTGACTCTTGACTTAAAATTTCTCCAAACACAATTCCACTAGCATCAATTTCAACTTGGAAAACTTTCTCAAAATTTGGTAAAGCTAAAACTGGTTTTTCAGTAATTTTCTTCTTCAACAACTTAAAGTTTAGACTTGCTATTTCTGTCCACTTGAATGACTTATTAGTTTCCTTGATTGTTTCAATAATGGGTGCACAAATCTGACTAAAACTTCTAATAAATTTTCTATAGAAACTTGCAAGACCGTGAAAGCTTCTTACCTCAAATATGCTTTTAGGAGTTGTCTAATTTAAAATTTCCTGGACTTTTCCTGGATCCATTTTCAACCCTTCCTTAGAGACTACAAATACCAAATAAATTAGTTCTTCCTTCATAAAACTACATTTCTTCAAATTTATTAGCAACTTTTATTTCTGCAAAGTTTTTAAAACTAATTTAAGGTGTTCCAGATGTTCTTCTTTACTTCGACTGAAATTTAGAATATCATCAAGATAAACAATTACAAACTTGCCTGCATATTCCTTCAAAACTTCATTCATTAACCTCATGAATGTACTGGGTGCATTAGTAAGTCCAAAAGGCATTACTAACCATTTATACAAACCACTGTTTGTTTTGAATGCAGTTTTCCACTCATCCCATTCTCTAATTCTTATCTGATGATAACCACTCTTCAAATCTATCTTAGAAAAATATTTTGATCCACTCAAGCAGTCCATTAAATCATCCATTCTCGGTAAAGGAAAACGATACATGATGGTGATTTTATTTATGGCTCTAGAATTTGTGCACATGCACCATTCACCTCCTTTTCTGGGCTGAGTACCGTTGGCACAACACATGGACTCAGTTTCTATTGTCTCTTTAGCTAAGAATTAATCTAACTCCCTGCACTTTGTCTTGCTCTCCAAATTTCGCAATTTCAAGTGACGAACCTATACGTTCGTCATCTGAATCTTGCTCTTGTCTACAGTGGATGACTCAATGTGGTGTCTAATATCATCACAATGCATTTAAACTCATCCACAATACGATTAGTAAAATCATCTGTCAGATTTAATTTCCTTCAAATAAATCTTCAATTTGTAGAAGTACATTACTCCTAATTCTCCTTTGGCACATAGCAAAATGCATCTCCTCGCCTTTCCCGACTTATTGAAACAGGTCTTTCCCACTTATCAACATAACATTGTTTCCAGGTGCTTCTCCATCAGTTTCATCCTTTAATGGCCACAGTGTATGTTTGTATCCATCTTTCTCGAGAGTATAAGTGTTTCTTTTGCCATCATGTATGCATTTCTGATCAAACTGCCAAGGTCTTCCCAACAATATGTGACATACATCCATCGGCATTACATCACATAAAATAACATCCTTGTAAGTAACAATCTAGATTTCTACCTTACATTGTTCGGTTACAATAATTTGATGCCCTTTTTGTAGCCATGATACTTTATAAGGAGTAGGGTGTACTGTTTTTTCCAACTTCAATTTTTCCACCATTTCTGTAGAAACAAGACTATCAGTACTTCCACTGTCAATTACCAATTTGCAACATTTACCTTTTGACTTACATATAGTTTTGAACAGATTCTTTCTCTGAGCTGGTTCTCTGGCTTCTTTTGCTGCTTTAAGCAATATCCTTTTTAGCAACAAGGATTCTCCGGCTTCGGGTGGTTCCTCTTTAACTGCATTCTGAGGAATTTCTTCCTTTGTTTCAACAGCATTCACATTTCGCTGGGTCGTTGACTTATTATGAGGACAGTCCCACGACCCATGTCCCCACTCACCACATGTAAAGCACCGAATATCTCTTCCTCGGCCTCTACCTCTGGGTAAAAATCTTCCTCGACTAGAGTCTCCTCTCTGTGGTGATCTATTACTTGAACCTCCTGCTTCATTCTGGGAGTGTTGAATTCTGGACTTAAATGTTCCTCTTCCTCTTGCCGAACTCTTGCCTCTATTCCTCTAACTTTGTTTGCGCAGTATTTTCTCCTCTGCCTTCAAAGCTGCTTGATAGGCATCTTCAATTGTCTTCAAATTTAATAAGTTGATTTCATCTTGTATATCATATCTTAAACCATTGATATATCTAGCTACCTTTTCTATATCATCTTTAACATGTCCTGCTCTAATACTCAACTTATAAAATTCTTCAGTATATTCTTTGATAGTCATTCCTTTCTGCTTCAAGTTTTGCAATTTTCTAAAAAGATTTATTTGATAATATTTTGGCATGAACTTACCTTTCATTTTACTCACCATTTTATCCCATTGCTTGATTTTGGGCTTTCCTTTTCTTTCTCTGGATAATTGTAGTTCATCCCACCACATGGTTGCATGACCCTTCAATCTGGTAGTTGCAAACTTCACTTTTTTTTTGTCATCGACTTCTTCATAGTCGAAATATTTGTCCAATGGACTGATCCAGTCCATCAGTTCTTCCACAATAAGGTTAACATCATATAAAGGTACTTCTACCTTTGGTCTTCCACTGGCCTTTGCTAGCATCTTGATAACTTAGCTGCCTCACTTTCTTCCTCTACTTCTTCTTCGATAGTTTCTTCTTCTGCACTAATAATCTCATCGTTTGGTGCTCTCCTCTGAGTAGTCTCCATTGCCTCCATCCTTGTACGCAGGTGTCAGATCTCTTCTAGCAGAACCACATTCGCTATAGGTCTCCCTCGACCTATTCCAGCTCCTCTTCTAGGTGGCATCCTTTCCAACTTTCAAGAAAAGACTTAAATATGCTCTGATACCAAATGATGCAGTGTTTGCTACACAAATTAGAGTATTGTGCAAAAGAATAGAGTTTATACACCTTTTTTTTAATAAAAAAATGAAACATCAATTTGCAAAATCTTCAAATTTATACCACTGTTTTCAATACGTAATATATATAGTGCAGATCACACAGCACATATACTCAACCAATACAATAAGCATAGTATTCCTCGTTTGAGGATCCGACATCAAGACTGAACAGTTACCGTCGAATCGCACTCACAAACTGTCCCATATCACATTCACGTCTCTCAAATCTTATTCCTTAACTCTGTCACTAATCCTTACTTTTTGCGACTTTTGGTGAAGTGCTATGCTACCACAGGATTCTGCCAGTTCGCATCGCAGCTAAACAAGTTTTAGTGCGAAATCCCTTTTAGTTCTTTGCATTTATTTATGATCTGCGAAATTCCTTTTGTCGTTGGTGCTACTCCACTGTCAACTGCTCTTACGTCGAACATTCACGTCGCCTCCGCTTCCAAACTTCTCATAACAATCTCAAAGTTTTAACATGCAATGAGTTAAGAACTCAAAACTTACCAGTGCGGAATGTCAATTGGATGTGATAACAACTTTCCACCTTGATCTATTTGAGATCTGTGTTCCCCGGTTTGAATTGATTCCAATCAGTGCCGCCTTACACCTGCAATTCGATGGTCTATCTCCGGTATAATTTAGTGCATATGTTGTGTAACAGAGGTTAAAAAATATATTTGAACAGAGATCTGATGAAAACAAAATACTTGCATATAATAATAACAAGAAAGTACAGATTCAAACTCTTCTTTGGCCGAATTTTACATTTGTTTGCCCTCTCACTCTCGCCTCTTAAACACTCTTTACACGGTCACACTATTCCTCTCTACCTTTTTGCTCTGTCTTCTTTTCTCATTTTCCTATTATTTATACTTTAATCTGAAGTGGTCCTTTTTAACATGGATATTTTTCGAACTACTCCAACAAACCAATGCCTCCCTATTCCTAAGCTCTTATCCTTACTTGGCTCTATTTCCACGCAGGGAAAAAAAAACAATTTCTAATTTTATTCCTAATTAATTTAGAAATACAAAACAACTAACTACTCTCATAAATAAATAATAAAATAGTAATGACTAATGTTTACCCATTTCATATTAGCCACACATGTGAACATATAATCACATTGTTTGCTAAGTCCAAATGCTCCTGCATCACTTTTCCACCAACCCTCTATATGGATTTCAAACCATGCAAAGTCATGATGGCTACAGGCATAACCCCCTAACCGAGGCCTAATACCCCCAGTTTCTAAAGCAGGATGCCGAATGGAATTGAAATTGACACTATCGAGCCAATTAAAATGAAGACACACCTCCCAAGATGCCATGAGAACATGATAGTCGGTATTACGCATTGCTCCAGTTAAAAACGGAAACAACTAAATTACCTACATTCTCCATGTTCTTGTGATAGAAAAAGGTAAAAGGAGAGTAACACAAGCCCCAAACTTTCTGAGCTTCTTCTACCTATGGCTTGCTTCTGCCTAGCGCTCCCATCTACAACTTGCCAGCAACCCACCACCCGCTGAATAATGTACTGACTGGATCGAAACCGGTTTATTACCTCATGCCGACTCATACTCCAAACCACATACCAAATACCTTGAAGGTGGCACACTCCAACACTCATTTCTCCTGCTCGCACTCGGCCAACGCCATTATGCCTTTCGTTCCACTTGACACTGCCTTGACCAACCTGTAGGACGACAGACCCTCCCTTAATTGCTTTCATCATGATCTGCATGAGGATCCTTGATTGTATCACACCTCGGTCGGGGTTAATATATCTTCAAATAATTTATTAAATCATGTGTTAAAATATTTTCAAAAATTATAATGTTTGAATCTTTTACTCACATGTTTTTTTACTTCTAATTACTTTAAATGAAATTATATTCAGTCATATGAACAAGTAATTAAATATGCATAACAATTTTTTTTTTCTTATTATAATATACATTTTTTTTCTATTTAGAAAATATTTTGTTTTTATTTTAAAAGGAACATGTGTCAACTCTAAATTAAGCAGGAATATACTTACACATAGCCTTCACATTAAACTCTAAAATAAGCTTCTAGACTCAATTAAATTAACATTAAAAATTTAAATAATTAATATATATTATTCAGTTATTTAAAAAAAAAATATTAAATTAATTAACATAAAACTATATAAATATTATTGTTTTTAGAAATTGTAACCTAAATGAAACTTCAAACAATCAACATAGATTTGAATTCAAACTATAAACTTACACTAATATTTCATTTAAAATAAATAAACTTCATCTAAAAAATATTTCATTTAAAATGTTCCATTTAAAAAAAAAAATTCATTTAAAATGAAGAAACTTCATTTAGAAAAATGTTGTGAGGAACCCAAAAAAAAATGTTTTTATCCATTCAAGTAAGAAGAATGTTAATTTAACTTTGATTTTGTAATAAAGTAATTAAATAGTCTTGATTTAATTATTGACAGATTTATTGTTAAGGTTTTAAAGTTTACAAACCCATGACATTTGCGTATTATATTTAATGTGATAAATATAATTTATAATATATTTAAATATTATAAAGAATAAATTATTTCATTTACTGTATATACAATATTTTATAGTTAAAAATAAATAAACTTTGACAATAATTAAAAAAAAAAAATTTAAACAAACTTCGACGAATTTTTTTTTTTTTAATTTTGACAATAATTTAAATTAAATATTATATTCCCAATACATCTGCATCTAGATGGCTTACCTAATCAAACGAAAGATTATCCTCGTAACACATCTAGATGGTCTACTGTTATTGTTATGATTCTATTATTATCCTTCCCCTTTTGAATTAAAAACCAAAGAAATATACCATACTTACACGTTCTCATTCCAAAGATCCTGTTTCCAACCCTATCTGAGCTCTTTTCGCATCTACTATTTCACTAGACACTCTATTAACTGTTTTTTCAAAGCTGTGGAGAGTTTTTCCATTTCTACAGGCTGGCTGGTAGTTGCTTTTCACAGGTTTTATTGGTAAACGTGCAGAGGGTTTTCATGTAGCTAAGGGTATCCTAGTCTTGTTATTATTATTGGATTATATGTTCATTGAAACATATAAATTTTGGGCATATGTGGATTCCTTAAGTGGGTGTGTGGGCATGTATCCTTGTGTTATCACTGGGTCCAAATGCTGGATTGTGATTAGCTGTTTTCTGCTTCTAGAGAACTGTTCTGGTAATTTGCAGAGAATTTCCATAGATTGGAAATTAGCTGTATTATGATATTTTTGGGTAATGTGCAGAGGCTTTTTCAGCATTTGTGGGAATCTTAGGCCTGTTATTGGATTGTAGTTGTAGAACATAGACAATCCAGGCAGATTTAGATTCATTGAGTTTGTGGGTATGTTGAGTTTTTTTGAGAACCCAGCATTTGAATCTAGTAAGGATACAGGGATCTTTTTTCCCTTATCCCCACCTTGGAGTAATCAGAATCAGAATCAGGCTACTGACAAGTGTACTAGTTCTGCTAACATAAATTTGTCTTTGCCACAAATGCGGTCACATACTGATGGTGATTCAGGGTCAGGATCTTTCCCTCTTTCTGATGTTGATTCATGGTCAGTATCTTCCCATCTATCACATCCTGGATCATCCAGCTACGTGTCCAAATCATATTGCCACCACACAATGTCCTTACAGGAGACAGAAGGTGAAGAACAAGAGCTTATGAAATTGTATGAGGGCATGCCTGAGTCTCCTCATGAGCTGTCCTTCAAGCATCTAGTGGACCACAATGCTGCTGTGGAGCAGGTGTACTCAGATGACTCTCCCACCAGTAAGGAGACTGACAACAGCTTGGAAAAACAGAGTGCATCAGGAGAACACATTAGGAGGAAAGGCGATAACCCAAAGAAGTCTCTTCTGAATAAGTTTTCTCCTCGCTGTCTGTTGGTCAGATCAAATTCTCGAAGTGCTTCGCGGATTGTTAGGCAGAAGAATAATCAGTCCAGTGGAAATTCTGCAAAGAAAGCAGTGAGAAAAGAGCGCCCGCCTATTCGACTGATGTCTCTATTGAGGATTAGGCCATTCAAGACCCCTGAGATATCCCCTTCCAGTAGAGCTTCTCAAGTTTCTCCTAGACCTTATTTGGTGTCAGATGGACAGCCTGATCTGCCTTTCATGGGCAGTCCTAATGGATCAAAATCAAATAGTTCTAACCAGTGCGTCATGTGTTCGGCGTACACTATTTTTTTCAAAACGCAATGCCAGGTGCGGAATCTCTATAAACCTTACTTTTGTTTGTCATTCTGTGACTTGTGCTATCCTGTTTGATTAAGTAATTGGCTTGTAGGCTTAATATGATTTCCCTTATACACATTTAAATTTCTGCCAACATTTGTCATGTTTAGTTTTTATTTTTGAGCTGGAAAAGCTCAGAACTTTAAAAACTCCATTTTCACTACAGCTTTGGGAGATCTGCTTTGGTTGCATTTCACAATTTCACTCATAGCAATCCCACTGACCTAGAACACTCTTCATATCGGTCCCTCTCAAAAGGATCCAGCAAAGTTGCTGAAACATGTAAGGATGAAAGATTAAAGCCCATTGCTATGCATCTGTGTGCCCTAAAGAGAGGGCAGGCTCTACACCCATACTGACATTGGTTCATTGAAGCCCATTAGTGTGCATCTATGTACCCTAAAGAGAGGAGAAGCTCTACCCATACTGCCATTGGTTCATTGATATTGCCATCATATGGATTAAGTGTTTTGTTTGGTGTCGAGATCACTTGGAAAACTTGCTTGTTTGGTAAGATGTCAAATTGAGTAGTCAGTACTACGCATTTGAAATTGATCCATAGGAAGTTGATTGCGTGAATAGAAAATGAAATTAGAAATTGTCAAGTCTTGCTCAAGGGCAAAGCAGATTTGTTCTCAAGGACTGATACATTTCAGCCAATCTGTCAACAGGGATGACATACCACTTGAAGATAGGCATTACTTCTTTATTGCACTGTAGACCTCCCATTTGGGAAAGACACTTTGTCATCTGTTTTTTCAAATCTGGTTTAGTAAGATGAAAGTTTCTTTCGATGCTAGCAAAAACCAGGTCCTGTATAGCTAGCAAGTGCAAGACACTCTTACCAAAGAGGATCAATGTCTGCACATATGAACACTTTGTGACAAGATCATCAATGTACCATATACAGGATGCTCCACAAAATCATAATTGTCGTCCATTGTTACAGTTTAGGGTTATCATTACTCTCTGTAAGTGGCCATAATCGTGCTTTTCAGACGCTTTACAACTTCAGTAAACATTGGAACCTGTGTCTTGAGTTAAAATAAGATTTCTTAACTAGTTATGCGTAATGAAAAAGCTAACTCAAGCTACTGTTTCAATCCCACTCCCTCTCCCTATTAAACTAACTTGTGTTCTTTCCTTTGAAGAGACCTTCAACTAAAAAGGCCAAAGAACGTGAATAATTTGTTTCTACTTCCTTTATAGGGTTACTCATTGACCTTCTTTACACACTCTAAAGTCCGTTTCTACTAGTACCATACATGAATTTGATCACAACCTCAACTAACTATTGTTTGTCAATGACTAAAAGAAGGAATTTTTTGTGGTTCGTTGTGAATGCTATTTTCAGAAATTGTCTCTCACTCATATCCTTGCAAGCATAGTTGCATAAAAACCTGATCTGCATGTAAATTCCTGGCAAGGTTACAAATGGCAATACTCCTGGCAAGTGTAGGATGGATGTCTGTGAGGAAGTGTTAGTAAAATCCCTATATAAAATATGATGCTATGCTATGCATGGATTCTTGTGCTGACTCTAAATTTGCCTATTTCATGCATTATTCCAGAGTCCAGTTAGTAACTGTTAGAAAATTTTCATTAGAATTTGTAGATATCATGGAATGGACTTTGTAACTCAGGTGTCACTCCCATTAGCCAAAGTGAAAGAGTGTTTGCAATTGACCCCTCCCAAATTATATACAAGGTAGTATATGTACACAGTTAGAGGTGTTTTTGTTTGTTGGTTCTATCAAAGCTGCATTTCAGTTTTGGGAAAATAATGGAGGGAGGTAGAAATGGGAATTCAGTATACCATTGTAGGACATCCAATGAGGGAATCATCTACTCTTCTGTACTTTATTTCTGTTTCTGATTTGAAGGAAATTTGATTATAATGTGGAAAGCTGTTATGGACTCAGTACCTAACTAACTTAGGCAAGTTGATTTCTCTGCCTGTCTTCTACAGCCTAAAGATAAATACAATTCTGTACGACAAAACAGAGGCTTTTGCAGGAAGGCTTGCCATTAAATCATTTTCAAGCTTTATTCATCTTTGTTCAATTGACTCATTTGTCCTAACCTAATGAGAGCGACTGGATACCATCCCATGTTATTTGTTCCAATAACATAAGAAAATATGATACTATTGTTTTTCTTTGATAACTTGAGTGAACTTGGATTAAAGGGTATAACTTTTGAGAATATCAGTCATTTTGTTTCATATATTTTCAAAAAAGCGATCGGGGAGCCATGGGCTAGAACATACATCCTATCAGAGGTTTTAGCAAAGACTGTGGTGAGTTCAAGTTGGTAACAGTCAATCCCCACAAATTTGTGATGCCCTGGATATCACTAAGTGTTTTTTACTTTGCCTTGGTGGAACTAGGGCTTAAACTTACTCCATGCTTGTTAGGCATCCACAATTCCGCAGCAGCTTTCCATCTGTGGAGTCTGCAGTAGTCTCATCGTGCTATAGCCACTTGTGATATAACTTATAGTGGTCTTGGTAATATGGGGGACTCTTTAAATCACCATTCCTAAAAGGATCTAACAAATTTGCTCACAGGGCAAGTCGGTAAGGGTTGAATGGTAAAAAGCTATTAGGCAGTCCCTTCCCGTACAGATGTTGACTAAGTAGTAAGGAGTGCTTAGTGATTTCCTGTCAATCTTGTTTGGCCTCATTTGAGTACGAAGCAACCAACTTTTTTATACACACAATAATCATGATGTTCTATTGCAGAAGGTCTACCTAGTTTAAGACACATTCAATGATATCTCCTTAATTTTCTTTCATCCAAAAGCTCATCACGTGGCTGCCAGCTTATATTACTTTCTTTGTAGAACCTTAAACTTGGAAGTGAATTGTAGCATTTATAATATTATTTACTAGCATTTCATTTTCAAATTTCAAATATGGACAAGGAATCATTGTTAATCTACATATGAATCAATTGTCTTTAAGCAACACAATAATATTTCTTTGATGTTGGATCCATGCAGGGGTGTAAAAAGGTCTATTGTAGCATTTGTGTCAAATCAGCTACTGTAAACACCCGAAAAGGACTTAGATGCCAAGCAACCTGTGCATTTGGATCAAATAGTGATAGGTAGCTATGACAATCTCTCTTCATTTTCTAGTCCAAAACATGACTAATTTCCAACTGATGACCTTTTATCATTGTTAAATGATGATTCTTCTTTGAATGCAGGAATTTGGAGTCCAGGAAGAGTAACTGCTGCCTCGGTTTATCCTGCAACAAAACAAAATCTGGGAATAAGATAAAATATTCCTGCAATGAGGAGGAAAGGAGGGAACATGAATGATGCATTTTAGTGCTTTTGAATAACTCTGCATATCCCTTTTGGAACTTGTCATGGCTCCATGGTTCACATATACTGATGGATGAACTCCAAATATGGAATGGTGGAACTTTATATTCGAAATCTCCAAATATTCCTTGAACGAGGAGGGAAAAAAGGGAACATGAATGATGCATTCTAGAGCTTTTGAATAACTCTGCATTTTTCCCTTTTGGAACTTGTCATGGCTCCATGGTTCACAGATACTGGTTGATGAAGAACATTTTTGAACTCCAAATATGAAGGGGTGGAACTTTATACTCCAAATCTCCTACACATGGATATGGATCCTTTTGTTAGACCAATCCAAGTCACAGGAAGGTGCCTGCTATCATTATTTTTTTTTTCCAAATAGATTTTAATGTGCCATGAGAAGAAGCAAGCATTGCCCTGTACTGATGGATGGATTGAATTTTGGTTATCTCCTGCAGTAGGAACGGAGGGTCCATTTTTAACATGTATAGTAGGGCCAACCACTTTTTTTTCATTATCACAAAAATCAGAATTCCAGAATTCCCATTTCAATACCAGGGACTTGCTTTTGTACATGTTAAAGTTGATCAAGAGTTTTACCTAATACAGTTTATAACTCTGCCAATTTATGAGAAGTTTTTTTTATTATTCACAGGGAGCATATCCCTTACAGTTTGGATCAATGCCAGCGCTTCCAAGTATGCAGGATTTTGTCATCCTAGCAAAACTTCTGATGATATTTATTATGTTTTTGGATGAAAAAATAAAAAAGTAAGATGAATCTGAAAAAGTAAGTTGTTGTCTAGACTCTCGCCTATAATGAAGCAGAAAAGTGTTCGTGGGAAAATCTCCGGTGAGAACGTCATGCGTAATAATAACTTCCAAATTCATGTTATATACAGTCTGGAATGTTATATTAAGCTATAAAAATATTGTTATACATGTTCATTACAAAGGGTATATGGAACAGTTGGAACAGTTGGTGTAGTAACATGCAAAGCAATAAAAATAAACAAAATTTATAATATATTTTAGTTATATAAATATAAATTAAAGAGGGTAAATGAAGATAGATATTAATTATAACAAGTGCTATGTAGTAGTTAGTACTTGCCACTTTGTTTAAATATAGATAATTGGAGTATAAACTATTGCTATGATATGAGATGGTCAATTAAAGTTTTTATAAAAAAATAAAAATGAAACTGAAAATATTGTTTTTTTGGTGACAGCCCTATCTTACTGGTTGTAATAAAGCTTTATAGTTCATGGGAACATTATTGATAGAGTTGAATGCAATTGTGTTTGTGACAGTGAAGGCATGAGAATATGGAACAAAACTTTTAATGTTATCTTTTAAATGGCGTCTCGTTTTAAATAGGAATTTTTTTTTTCGAGCAAAATGGAGTTGGGATGATCTGTAATTTGTAATTTAGTGTTAAATTAATTTTTAAATTAAATTGTAAAGACAAGTTAATTAATATTTATGAATAATTCGTAATAACAATTATTTTACTATTAATTTAACAACTAGATTATGACTAACATCGTTATATAAATTAAATCACCACTAACTATACCTGAATATCAAAACGATTAGTTTCTAATGAAAATACTTAGTTCCTAAATGAAAATACTTACCTAAATGTTAAAAGCATTACAAAAATTTAATTATTAAAATAAATAAATTATATCATTAGCCATTTTCAAATATTTTGTAAATATTATTCTTTGATCTATAATTTGTGATTTAGTATTAAAATGAATGTATTTGATACGGTCACTTTGAAACGAATAGATGAGAAATTGAAGGCTAATCTCTCAATAAATGTCGAGCAATCTCTAACAAGTCAAAGTGGGATCTTGGTAATACTTGGCGCCAGTTTCAAACAATAGACATTAATCACATAGACACGAAAGGCTTAAAAAAAAATCTTCTTGAATTCTTGAGTTCAAGAAGATCAATTTCTTGTTATACGATCAATTTCTCCAATTCTTGATATACTTGAGGCAGAAATTATAAATACTATGCTTAAATAACACAAATTCAACAAAGTTAGGAAACAAATGCTCACAAAATCCTAAAAATTAGTAACTATACATCAATAATTCTTTTTTATTTTTTCAAATAAAATTAGGTTAAAAAAATTAGGAAAGAAATGTTATTCTAAAAACTAATAACTAATTATCATAATAATTATTAATTATAAAAGCTATATGTAAACAAGAAGAAAAATTATAATTATTGTAATTGGAATATAATTAGTTATTAATTATAAAAGCTATATGTAAACAAGAAGAAAAATTATAATTAATGTAATTGGAATTGAAAATAAAAAAGAAAAATAGAAAAAGACATACCAGTCAAATTAAAAAGTAATAAAACTTAAATATATATATATATATATATGAAAAATATTTTTTAATTATTTTTTGCTTTTTTAAATTTGTCATTTAAAAATAAAATAAAAAGGTAATATAACTAAAAGAGAATGATTGGAAAAATATGGAGAAAAAACTATAATTTGTGAAACTGAAAATAATAGAGAAAAGAAAAGAAAAAATCAAAATCAAAATCAAAAGGTTAAATAAAAATGAAATAAAATTGTCTACTAGGTCTTGGATAGATGAAGATGTAGCTTACAGAAAAAGAAATGAAATCAAACTAAAAACAAAAAATTAGTAACTAATAAAAATGGAAATTACTAAACAGTCCATAATAAGATCAAATCTCACTAATGTGATTAATCTCAAAGACAATTTCATCATCAATTTTAATAAGAATTATTAATATAACGAAACATATATAAAACTGAAACTGTGATTTGTGAATACTATTAAGAATATTTTAAGTATATTCCTTGGAGGTTAAATCTCTACCAACCATTTAATAATCATTGATAATTAAATTAAAATTATGAAACATACTCGGCTTAATTATAAGTGGTAACTTTTTTATATTTATAGAGATATCTAAAATAACATTTTTAGATTTAAATATCAAAAAATTTGAAATATTAAGATTACTGAGATTTTTGTAATAAGTGATGTTTTAAAAAGTAATTAAATTGTTGTGAGACACTCTCTAGGCAAATATGTAGAGATGTAACGTAATGTATTGTAAAGTCCTGCTAACATTTTTTACTTGGTCAAGATAAAATAAAAATAAAAATAACTCTATGTAAAACATTTTTACTCATTCAAAATAAAATATAAATATAAATAACTCTACTTTAAAATTAAAATAAATTAAACTAAAATAATAAGGTAAACTTGACTTGGTCAAGTTACCAATGGCTTTTGAGCTCCAAGTTTATGCAAATTCATGGTATTCATTTGGAATATTAGCCTATTTGAAGGAGAAAATTAAACCAGCCTAGATCCATCTTAACTAGATCAACCAAGTCAGAAAAGGAGTTAAATCTACTGAAATACAAATTTTTTTAAAGTGAAAAGTGATTTGATCCCTCTCATAACTAGGTAGATTTGGAGTTAAGATAAATCTAAATTGGTTAAATTAAAAAGAGATTAGGTCCCTCTCAATTTTTAATAGATTCAAAATTAAGATAAATCTAAACTTGTCAAACTCATTAAATTACATTTAATATTATTAAAAATAATTATATTATTTTTTAAAAATTACACTATTAAAAATAAAAATTTGTTAATATTTTTATTTTATAAATTAGTTTTGTTGAAATGTTTTTTAATCATTGTAACAACAACCTCTCATGAAACTTAACATGTGAAATAATATTAATAAAAATAATATTTATGATGAAATACATTACTTAACCAAATTAACCACAATAATGCAATGCATATGTTTGTCGAATAGTATCCTTCAATTAATGTTTCAAAATATAGAAATATTTCATTATGAGCTAGGGTATATGGATTCTACATTTTCACGGGGCATTTTTCCAATACGTTTTTAGTTGACATATTTGTAGAAGCCTTTTCATTAAGGCATATAACTATAGTCCTAATTTATGAGTTTGAATTTTTATTAGATCATTTTTATTGAGGCATTTTTGTGGATAGATAACGTTATAATCTTAATTTATGATTTTGACGACCCCATCGAATGTACAAGTTCATTTTCATTCTCTTGTTTATAATGTATTTCTTCTTTATTTCTTTGATTCAATATCAACAATTCGTTGTGTTTACTAAAATCTCAAATGGGGAGTAATTCTAGATAGTGTGTGAATGCATAAAATTATTTGATAAACACAGAAAAGAGAAGATAAACTTCATTTCAAATATAATTAGAGTTAATGTTTAATAATAAGTTTACATAAAATTTGTAAATATATAGATAATAAAATATTAGGGTTGGGGACTAAGTTGCAAAAAATGTTAGATTACTAGAAATAGAAAATCAAAGTAGAGAAAATAAACAATTAACTTGAAAAAAAATATGATAATAATGTAGAAAATTTTAATATGAAGAACAAAATTAAAAATTTAGAAGAAAAACTAAATTAGCTCAACCATATAAATTAAAGGGCTAGTAAATATAAATAAACAACAATTTATATAACTATCAAAACACTTACCAAGTGATACATCTCATGTCATACCCCTCCTACATAACTATACATTTACTCCCAAAAAAAATTAAAAGCAACATACAAGCAAATGTTAATACATTCATTTAATGTAATGGAATACCACAATAACACATGGTTTACCTATTTCTTTGCAAAGGTTATTACTTTACTTGTAATACACATATGTAATGGTATGGCTCGAAGGTTATGTGTTTGGATACATAACAAAACTATTTAACTCATATACATATACTTATAACTATATTGTATGTCAGAATCAGTGTAAAGTAACATGATGGTGATTTGAGTTTGTTATTTCCTTTGCAATAATGAAACACCTACCTATACCTTATCGATTTTATATATTATTATTTCATTCGGGTTTTGAAACTCTACCATACGTTAACTCTGATCCGTCGACCCAACCCTAGTCCATGGTAAGGGTACTCGAGAAGATTTTGGATGTCGCATTCTTGCCTTACACTTGGCACCAATCTCGAAGTATGGGCACAATCTATGGTTTGGATTTACGTTGGTCGATCGACGGTGGATATCATTTTGGGTTAGGTTTTGGTAACCACCACCCAAAACCCTCCGTCGAAACTTCATTCGCTCCCTGTTCTGTGAGGGTTTGGTGTCGCCTTCTCTGCAACTACCATGCTACCTTTCCATGGCGTTCTTACTCCTTCGCAACAATTCATCTCTACTCTGACATGATTAGTATAGTGTTTGACATTTCCAGAGGCGAACTGTGTAATGGTTTTAAAATTCCTCCAACATTTTGGATGGTTACTCCATCCATCATCAGGGACCAGAGAGATTATTATAATTCCAATTTTGTTCAAAGGTGAGAATTTGCAGTTCCTTCTTTTTTTTTTTTTATTCTCGTGTTTTCTTTCAACACTTGTTTTATATACCATAAATCTTTCTTCTGTTTTGTTCACGACAATTCTTTCTCACTCCTTTTCTTGCTAGGTTAGACTCGTCGACTCGTCAACTAACCCAGGGTTTTCTTGTTGATTGATTTAGGTGTTTTCACTGAGTTTGGTTTCGAACTTACTCTCATGGCCATCCTACGGCCCGATCACTCCAATTATGGAATTCTTACAACATGCAGGTATGAATTCTTTCGAGGTCGGGTAATCTTATGTTGCTTTCGTTTTCTGAGATTCCAATGCTCCAATACTTGTCTTGCTTAATGTGTGCAGGGATTTGCTTCCAATCCCCTTAATCGGCGCAAGACCCTCTAGTTCTTTTTGGTGTAGGCACCCTGGAAAACCCTATCAATTTCGGGTAGTCAATTTTTATTTAACTCATCAAACGTTTTGGGTGTTCATAGAATTTAATGTTAAGGCCAAAGGCTTGAAGTCGGTCGTGTCTAGCCTAATTTTCTAGAATTAATGTTTAAGGTTTTTCAATTTGAGCTCCTACTGTAAAATGCGTAGTTGTTTGAAAGGGATTTATTTTAACCCTATTGCAAAGATAGTTCATTGCTCTCATTTTTGAAGATTTAAACACACTTTGGTTACCTTATTATTTTTGTTGAGATAGTTGTATGTTCATACTATTTTTCCGAGTATAATATATATGGAAACTATTGGATTACCATTCTATATTGCAACATGTACATGTTTGATTATCACTATATATTGCACCACGTGCAATGTTCTCGGAAATTTGTTCTGTTATTTTAGTTTTCTTTCAGTGATCTTTCTTTGTTAAGGAAATTGCTAATATATACAAATTTGAACTTTAAAGATTAGTTTAGTTGAATGGATTTTTCATTGATTGTAGAAACAAACCCTTGTGGTTCTGATTATTAGATTTGGAATGAACAACCAAGGACTATTCCGGGCTAGGTCGTTGCCACGGCTAAGCCAAGGAACTAACCCAGCCTACTCTAGTGTGATTTTGATTAGTTTGTATGTACATAAGTTTTTTATGTTATTTCTCTGGTTGGTTCAGTCGTAGTTAATTACTATGTTTACACGTAAAAGTTACTATACAAGAATTAATACGGACTTTAGGAAATTAAATTTCATTCACCATATTTGTATCAATATCTAGTCTTGAAAGCATACTTTGACATTAAAATACTCCATTACATAACATGTTACTTGACTCTGCTATTACAGACTCATTTTATTGCAACAATTATAATCACAAATCAAGTCAAGAATATTCATCTGTTTACTTTATCTTTCCTTTTTTTCTGTATTGAAATATGGAACTCATGTGGAGAAATTCCATGATCCTCCTTACCACGAGACCAATGTCAACTGCGTCTCCCCCCATGATATCCTCACATGTAGGATGGTAGTAACAATTCTGCACAAATAGCTTCCACAACTATCTAGTCCTAACCAGATGTAGTCCTAAGCATTATTGTTGCTCAAATATGCCTGACATTTCAGCATGGTTTCCTTAGCACAGTTATGTCTTTGTTATAATCTTCTCTCCTTTCTGGATACCTCAGGTACATATTACCCTTTTGGTTTCCTTTTTTTTCATCTTTTATTCTCAAGGAGAGGTTATGTGAAGATAACCGCTTGACCCATAACTAACTAACCATCCTGATATGTGAGGCATAATTAGGCATAGTCTCCAAGTAATTTTTTCATGATTCCTACATCACTATAACCCTTATTAAATAAAAACAATATTTCCTAACTTAACATGTGACCTTTACAAAGTCTATTAGTCTTATCATGTCATTTAACTGGAGTAATTATTACAATTTCACTAGGGGATGTTACATATCTCCCCCCTTTAAATCAAACATCACTGTGATGTTTTTCACACTGCCAGAATAAGCATGGATAAGCTTCTTTCATAACTTTTTCATCCTCTCGGGTAGTCTCTTATGGGCTAAAGTGTCGCCACTGCACTTTAACCTGGGTGATAACTCACTTCCGCAACGTTACTTCTCTCTGACTGTGTATGTGTAGTTTCTCGATTAGGAACTCGTCGTTCGGTTCAACCTACATACACAGTTGTTAAGTACTTATTAGATTCTTCCTTTTTTTATCAGGTGCTCAGTGTTAAGCTCAAAAATGGAAGTGCTTAGAATAAATAGAACCTGAATGAATCTAAAGTGCTTGTCTGCAGGAATCTGGCGCAATTCGTTTCATAAAAAACTGACTCCGTATGTGAAAGCTATAGCTTATTGTTCATTTTCCTAAACAACTAAATTTTTGTAGAAGTGACAGAATGGTAACCTATGGGAATCTTTCTTCAATTTTCCCAATGAAACTATGACAAGTATTGCTTCATGGTTGGTTGTTGAGTGGGTGATTTGTTGTGTTTTTATTGGTTTGGGAATTAACCAATGGCATGAGGACACATGGCTAGCTAGGAGGCCGCCACGTGCCCCCTTCCAAGGTCTGAAACTATGTTCAAAGTTTTAATTTTATAAAATGGTTGAATTATATATATATGTGTGTGGAAAAATTTATATCAGCAGAAGGGCGAAGGTCAGGGTCGACCCCGCGACCTCCCCCTTACCAACACAACGTCATACCAATAGACCGTGCACTTGTTACTTACAATCTATGCCACCAAAATGTATTTTTTTAATACTGTTTGACTAGCAGGCAGAGGAGGGGGCCAGCCCCCTCATAATAGAACTGTTACTCTATGACCATGGCGCAACACTCAACCAAATGCGTGTTTAGCGCTAACACAATGTTTAACGTTAATTAACTCACACTTATCCAATAATTAACCATACTTATCATGGCAGAGAAGATGGCAGAGTTCGCCAAATTCGGCGCTAAATCCAAAATTTTCGGAGCTAACTAGAGTTCTCTCCAGGTTGGAGGAATTTTCAAGGCCAGAATTGAATGTGCCATAACTTTTGCAAAATTTAGCCATTTTTGGCTCAGAAAGAGTCTATCCTAGTAGATTTGGATATTCTTAACATGTTGGAGTAGGTTTCAGGAGCAGTAGAGGATTGTAAACAACACTTTTGCCATTTTGAGCTAATACAGAGGCCCAAGCCATGTAAGCTGAACCAAGGAGACATAGCCTAGGAGGGGTGAACTCCTTCATCAAAATATTGTGTTAATGGATCATTTGATGCTTTATTGTACATCTTATTGATGTTGTTCAGAACCTTTTTTTTTATGTTAAAATTCTCATGAATTCAACATAAAACTTGTCACAATTACCTGTTTAACATTCACAAACACCATAAGGAAACCTATGCACATGAAGCAAATGATCAGAAATTGTTTATAATTCTGAAAATGAAATTAGCACAACAAAACTAACATTCATATTCATATAAAGGTGGTATCATGATTTGAAATGATTGTATTAGTTTTGTTGTGCTAAGGGTCTTTCAGTTTTAAAAACATGTGCATAATTGGTTCATTAGTTTGCATAAGGATTAAGGAGTTTTTCCATGAATTATAGATGCACTTTAGTGAATTAGAAGCATAAAATAAGCATAAATAACATTGTAAAACAATGTAAAACAGAGAAATAAGTCACCACATGAAGTTTACACAACATGTATGATGAAGCAGTTCAGCCCTCCTTGGCTACATCTGCTGGTCCAGCTCCCAATGGCTTGTCCATCTTTCATTATGCTCAAAAAATTGATATTACATGTAGTTACATTTCTATAATGGTTGTTTTCTCTGCACCAATGGCTTCAGAATGCTCCAATTAGCCAAAAATGTCTCTTCATTCACTCAGAATGGTCGAAAATTGAGCCTCCTACACTTTTGCCCAATATCTCCTAGGAAAACTCCGCTAAATGTGAAGAACTCCAGTTAACTAGAGTTAAATTAGGGCTGACTGCAAAATTTGGCACACCCCTATCCACTCCGCTAATTAAGCCACACAATTAATGTTACGGTTAGGTTGGTGGCCACATGCGCACCCCCAACCATTAGTTAACTTGACGGTTAGCAGAACCTTTGCTCGTAACTGCAGTTATCGGTAGACCGTGGTTTGTTGCCATCGGGTTAGGCTCTAATCTTGGCAGGTGGATTGGCATTGACTGTTCCATGTGACATATTTCGGGGACCGCCAGCGGTTCCCAACCCCCAATCATATATGCGGTAAAACTTAAGTCAAACCCACAACCTTATAATGTTAAGTAACAATGTGTAGTGCAGTCGGTAAACCGTGTGTGTGACTGGAGGGAGGTCAGGGGATCGAGCCCTGTGACCTCAATAAAAGTTTACAAATAATTTCAGGGCCACATGGCACCTTCTCATTGGCTCCTCCAAACACATTAAGCCACTATAACCATGACACTTTTCAAGAATTGATTGGTCTGGTAGAAGGAATATTATGGGGAATATTCTTTTTTGCTGACTATACAGCCCAGTCAAACTTGGTCAAACTATCGCAAATTTACTTGTTTGCCATTTCGATCAGAATGCAATATATTCATCATAAGACATCAGTTTTTTGAACCGTTCATGACGCTGGAATTAGGAAGACGAGATATACGCAACCATCCTGGTTTCAACCCAATCCTGTAACTTTGAATTTTGAGCAAAATTTATGAACTCCTAATCATTCCTCCCCATTGGGAAGCTTTTGGACCCCAAAAGAATTGATTACTTGTTCAGTAGATGAGGGTACAACTCCCTCACCTTTCCAATCTCCATCCATTTTTCCTTGCTTGTTTTAGTGCCTTTGAGCCCAACTCGAAGGTAGTCAACACTTCCCCTCTTTGATGCTCTTGTCCTCCTGTCGAGAATTGTATCTTCTTTGAGCTCATCCAGAAATTCTGGAGAGAAATATTCAATAGAAGGTAGCTGAACATCACTTCCTTGATCATTGATTAGAGGAGGCTCATACAAGCGTAAGTTTTCAACATTAACAGCTGAATACATTTGCATGTAAGAAGGAAAATCAAGTTGGAATGCATTATTACCAACTTTTTTATGATCTTGAAAAGGCCATAGCGAATGGGTTCAAGTTTTTTACCTTCCCCTTGCATCCTTTCTTTGCTAATGTGCAACCATACCTCATCTCCCTCTTGAAACTTGTGATCAACCCGGTGTTTGTCATGCCTCTCTTTGTATTTTCTTTGACTTTTCTCAAGTTGTTCTTGAACTTGTTGATGTATCATCTGAATTTTCTCAATGAAATTTTGAGCCTTATCAATATCACTATAACCATCAATTGCAACATCCTTCCCAAAGATGAAGTCTAATGGCGATTTTGGCAAATACCCAAAGCATGCTTCAAAAGGTGGTTTGTGTTGAAGAGTGCTTTTCTTGGTCGTAAGTGTGCTGAATGTAATGCAGTTGTTCATCCCAAAACTTAGGATGTTTGCTGCAATATCCTCTCAATAGATGCACAACTGTTATGTTCACCACTTCGGTTTGTCCATATTTTTGTGGATGGAAAGCGGTACTCTTTTTCAATTTTGTGTCCAACATTATCCATAGATTTGACCAAAAATGTTAGGATATTCCAACACATAGGAAATAGTTAAGAATAACTTAGTCTAGTGTAGAGTTAGGTAAAGTGTGTTTCTTTACCATGTACATTTGTAACTTATAATCTGACGGTCACGATTTGTAGTGATCCGACGGTTATCTCTCACCTCGGTATTAACGACACTTGATCCGTGGCTTAACACTCGATTGGTCCATGATCTATATTTAAAGAGCATGGAGGGTCATTTATCCAGTAACTGTTTATAAGATAAATATATGTAACTTTTCTTTTTATATTAATAAATTGCCTGAAGTGGCCGCGTTGGCTCAGGCCGTGGACTGTTTCCCTCTTTGAGGGTTTTAACCACGTGATTATACTAGTGTACTGATTTTTTATCTGTTTGTGAGCGGTGACCTTTGGTTCTTGATCTATAGAACTTACCCTGTAAATTCCTACATGCTATCAGAGCTATTTTGAGGGTTGTGTCCGTTGTTGATCAAAATCCGAAGCCGGTTTGACTGCATGTGAATGCCATTTTGTAGATCTACTATTTTTGAACCTTTTTGGGCTTGGAGAACTACTCGGTTGTGTCTGGAGCGTATGTTACAGTGAGGAACGCCTTTCGTTTCATGCGAGAAGGTTTCCGGCTGTCCAAGTTATGACAATTTAGAACTGGAGGTATAAAGCATATGTTTTGTAGTTATATTTGTTAATAGTTCTACTTATTTCGGTTCCCTTTTTTTATTTTTGGTTTTTAGGTTTTATTTATTTTCCGGATCTATACCCTCTTCTCTGTGTATGCTCTTTGATGTGCGCTGCGTGCGATCTTGGCAAATCAGAAACAAGAAAAAGGGATTTTTTTTGCTACATATGCTCTTTCCCCACGTGTTTGTGCAATCTCGGGAAATCAGAAATAGTGAAAAAAATGATAGTTGCCGGTAAGGCTAACTAAAAATCTAACATTTTGTTGTAAGGCTCTGCATTTCTTTTCTTTTTTTGCTCGGTTTTTGTGCAGGAAAAGGCATGCACACCGAAGAATAAAATAAAATAAAATAAAATAACCCCCCTTCCTCCTTTCAAACAATAATGTGATCCTTTTACTATCTCACTTGGTGAGGGGTTAGTTTATGAGAATGGAGGTCTTCGGTTCAAATCTCATTCTCAAGCTTCTTTTGTAAAAAGTTTTTGTTCAAAGGGGCGGAATTTTTTTTAAAAAAAAGCCGCACTTCATTTCGTTCCTGTAACTATTCGGCATCTACAACTCAGATTTTTCAAAAGGCATAACTTATTTATCCATAAGCCGTTTTTCGAGCCGTTTTTTTTTAAATGGCCTAATTTTTCTAGATCTTTCCATTGGACTAGTTAGTTTCAACTTTTCTTCGCTTCATTTTTTTTTAAATGGAAAGTGCATGCCCGATTATTCTTGACAACACCAATTATTTCCAATGGATACCTCACATGGTAGATATACTTAGAAGTAAAGGGCTTTATAGAATAGCCACAGGACAAGAAACTAAACCTTCCGATGATGATAAAGTTTCTAAATGGAAAAATAAACAAGATCAAGCATGAGGGTTGATAGGAATGTCCATTGCTCAAGATCTTCAATTTCATATCCTTGACATTGACACCCCTGATGAAGCCCTGGAAAAACTAAACATTGTTTTTGACATTCAAAATCAAATCAGGGCCCACCAGCTTGAAAATGAGTTGCTTACTTTGGACCCCAATAATTTCTCCTCCATTGAAGATTTTTTGTCCAAATTCAAGACCATTCGAATTCTTTTAGAAGGTTGTAAGATCAAAAAGGAAGATGGTAGCCTCATTTATTGCATTCTTTCTAAGCCTGGCCCTGCATACTTTGTATTTGTTTCTGACTTATATTCCACTAGAGAAGCCATCATTTCTTCAGGAACCGCCTATAAGAACCCCTCTTTTTATGCCTTTTGTGATTCTTTGATAAGAGAACAAGAAAAACTTTTACACCTTGGTCTTATCACTTCTGGAAATGCTTCTAAGAAAGCTTTAGCAACCCAACAACAATCATATCAAAATAATCCCAAGAAGTTGTATCCTAAAAAGTATGGTTCGAAACCAAACAAGGATCCTAAGCAATTTCAGCCGCAAACTGAAAAAGCAACTCACCAAAATGATAAGGCATATAAAAATAATGGAAAGAAGATAGATAGACATTGCAACTTTTGCAATCGTGATGGCCATATAGATTCCAAATGTTTTAAGAAGATGGAAGCCTTAGAAGCAGCAATGAAGAAGTACAACATCAATTTGGAGCACTCTTCACCTTCATCTTCGAGAATGACACTTTCTGCTTGTGGTTGTCAAGCATCAAGATCTGGTTATGCATTAAATGTATCTTCCTCTTCTCATTCTCATGAGTGGCTCATTGATTCTAGAGCTTCTTATCACATGGCAAAAAATAAAGCCATGTTTTCTTCTTTAAATGATTGTAACACCAAACATATTTATGTTGGTGATGATAGATCTCTTGAAAGTGATAGGACTCAGTGAACTATCTATCTCAACATGGTTAGTTTAAATGATGTACTATGTGTTCCTACCTTGTCATGCAACCTTCTATATGTTTATCAGATAACTCATTCAGGTGAAGGGAAAATAGTAGAATTATCACCTCATGATGTTGTAATCAAGGACCTCAAAGATCCTAAACATATTTTAGCTACCGGAATTGTTGATGATTCCACAAGGTTGTATAAGTTTGACAACTTTGAGTCATCATATCTTCCCTCGGTTTTTGTTGCTCATAATGATGATGTGAGCAAACTTTGGCATGAGCGATTTGGTCACTTAAACTATCGCTTTCTTCAAACTCTATGTAAGGAAAATATGGTGACGAGTCTTCCTATGGTATCTTGTCGAGATGGTGTTTGCTCCGGATTTGTACTCGGAAAACATCATCGGGATAGTTTTGAAAAATGTGCCTCTTAGCATGCTTTAGCCCCTTTGCAGCTTGTGCACAATGATTTATGTGGTCCACTTCCTTTTGTTTCTTTCTCTGGTTGCAAGTAATTCTTAACTTTCCTGCTTGGATGATTTTTCCGTACACTTGGGTATACTTTAAAACCAAGAGTGAATTTTTAATATGTCTTGCCTGCAGCCTTTGTTGAGAAACAATCGACATCAAATTCTTTAAGCATCAAACAATGGAGGAGAATATGTTAACAACAAATTTATCAACTTCTGCACTAAGCATGGCATTCAATTGCAACATATTGTTCCATATACTCCACAACAAAATGGTGTAGCTAAAAGGAAGAATCATACCTTAAAAGAAATGGCTAATTGTATGCTTCAATCGAAAGGACTTGGTCTCAACTTTTGGGCAGAAGCCATTAACTGTGCAAATTACATAGTAAATCACACTCCTACTAAGGTTTTAAAGAATATAACTCCAGAAGAAGCTTGGAGCTCAATCAAACCAGATGTAAGTCACTTTTGCGTTTTTGGAAGTGATGCTTAGGCCCATATTCCAGATGCGAAACATAAAGCCTTAGAACCTAAGAGTGAAAAATGCATTTTTGTTGGATATTCTAAAGATGTCAAAGGATATAGACTTCTTCAACCAAAATCCAAAAATATAATAATTATAAGAGATGTAAAATTTGATGAAAATATATCGGCTTGTGAGCCTACTTCGGCGGATGTGCCACCTTTGGCCTGTGAGCCTGATTCGGCATATGTGCCACCTCTCTCTCTCTCTTCTATTTTTAATAGCATTCCTTCTAGTTCAGATGATGACAACGAGGATGAAAAACCTCCTCCACCTCTTGAAATTTTTCCTTATACTCCACTGCTTCCAAGATGGATCTGCTCTACTCGAGATGCAGCAGGTTCTCTTGCAGGTGACCCTGTTGATCAACGACGTACAAGTTCTCAGCTCGAAAGAGATTCTTCCTTATTAGCTCAAGTTCCAGAAAATCCCGATCCAGAAACCTTTGAAGAAGCCTTCGGTCATCCAGCTTGGGATGAAGCTATGAATGAAGAGTATCGTTCCTTATTGGCAAACAATACATGGGATCTTGTTACTCTTCCAAAAGGAAGAAAACTTGTGAGATGCAGATGGGTTTACAAAACAAAGTTTGGACCAGATGGAAAAGTGGATAGACATAAAGCTCGTCTTGTCGATAAAGGATTTTCATAAGTTGAAGGCATTGACTATACTGAAACCTTCTCCCCTATTGCCAAAATGAATTATATCCACCTTGTTCTCTCCCTTGCTGCCTCCTTTAAATGGGAAGTCCATCAGATGGATGTTAAATCTGCCTTCTTACATGGAGATTTGCATGAAGAAATCTACATGGAACAACCCCCTGGATTTATCCAAAAAGACTCCAGCCTTGTTTGTCACCTTAGGAAGTCTCTCTATGGTCTCAAACAATCTCCTCGGGCTTGGTATGCCAAAATGGATAGATTTCTATTAGATAATGGTTGTTCTAGGTGTCATTTTGACAACACTGTCTACACCAAGAAAGTGGGCAAGTCCTTCACCATCCTTGTTCTTTATGTTGATGATCTTATCCTTATTGGTAGTGATCCAAACCATATAAACCATGCAAAGTCTAGCCTCAAAAATAATTTTGAAATGATAGACTTAGGACACTTGCATTATTTCCTTGGTCTTCAAGTCTTTCAATCCAAGGAAGGCATTACCCTCTCTCAGTCCAAGTATGCTGGTGATCTTCTACACCACTTTCACATGGAAGACTATAAGCCAACCCCTTCTCCCTTTCAGTCCGGAGTCAAGCTTTCAGTCACTTGTACTACCCCTGAAGTTGATGCTACCTTATATCGTCAACTTGTTGGTAAACTTCTGTATCTAACCCACACCGTCCTCCGATTCTCTTTGTCGTTGGTCTTGTCGCCAGGTTTATGCCCAAAGAAATTTATAGTTTCCCACCCCGGTTTTCAGTTTTCACCTTATTACTCCAAAATAATTAAATGCCCTTTCCCATATCCATACATTTAATAAACTGGAAAATAAATTTGTTGAAAACACAAATTCTAGAAATTTTTCAGAATGCTGAAAATGCAGAAATAAACAACACATCATAACTCAGTATTTTTGGTCAAGGTGACCCTGGTAAACCCCCCTACAACTCTTGGGGAAAACCAGCTTGAGAGCTCCTTCTTATTTCTGAAAAATGCTTTTTACAGAGAGAAATATTCAGAAAAATCAGCAAGTAAACTTTTACAACTTATCTCTTTCCGTGCTTAACCACCGCCTCGGAAAACGTGCAGACAGTAAAACTGAACCAGCAATAAATGTTGTGCGTATTTCCTTGAAAAACGTGCCCAGAAATTACAGCATTAATTTCTGCTGTACGGCCTCCTCTTTTTGCGTGCAGAACAGCAATAAATGCTGCTGTACTCCATTCTGAATGTGTGCAGTGTTTGTATTAAATGTCATTGTATGGAATTCGTCGATTTTTGTGCAAAGAATCGCCCATGTGTCAGACACGTTCCATAGAAAAGGTAGAAGAAACAAGAATTTTCTTCTCGAAATCTGTTATGCCGTTAAAATGGTACGATCGTTTGGAAAACGTGCTACAAGTCGTCAGACGGATTCTCGCTTGAAATCGAGCAATTCGTTTTGAATCAGTAAACTCTCGCGTATTTGTCAAAATATACTCTCGAATGTGTGCAAACCGTCGTCCTTCTCATCAAGCCATCTCTTGTTTCGTTTCTCCTTCTCCCAATCTGCTCATGAAAGAATGAATGACCTTTTCCTCCTTTTCCTCCTTTAACCTAACCCTAAGTGACTTTTGGGGAATCCCTAAATCCAATGGCCGAGATAGATTGAGATCTAGGGCTGAGATTAAATGCTCATTTAAATCTCACTTTCTATTTTTTAATTCACCCCACTTTAATAAAGACCCACTTAGTCTTTTATTTCCAAAGTCACTTTTCCCTTTCTAATTTTATATTGACTTTATTAAAGTCACTTTAAAATTAGACTTTAGTAACTTTATCACTTAAAGTCACTTTTAAATTAGATTTGACTTTATAACTTTATAAAGTCACTTTAGTAACTTTATCACTTTAAGTCACTTTTAAATTAGATTTGACTTTATAACTTTATAAAGTCACTTTAGGAGAAAAATTAAATTCTTTTGGACACTTTTCCCTAGGCCAAAGATCAAAGCCTTAGGGAACCACCTGTCCTCCGGTAACCAAATTTCAACACTCCCTCTTACCAAGGAAGGTGTTCCTCACCACACCCATCTTGTCTCTGAAATAGACATGCTTGCCCCGTGGTAAGGCTTTGGTAAGAATATCTGCAACCTGCTCATCAGTGGGAATATACTCAAGCTTCACAGCTCCTTTCTGAACATAGTCTCTGATGAAATGATATTTGATCCTGATATGCTTTGACCTGTCATGAAATACTGGATTCTCTGTGAGTTTAATGCAACTCTGATTATCAGAGTAAATCACTGAAGGTCTCAACGGCTGACCAAATAAGCCAAACAACATCTTGCGAAGCCAGATGGCCTCACAACTAGCTAGACTGGCTGCCATATACTCTGCTTCCGCTGAACTCAATGCTACTGACTGCTGCTTCCGGCTGAACCATGACACCACTGTCGAACCCAACCCAAAACAGCACCCTGAAGTGCTCTTCCTATCAGAAGCACAACCTGCCCAATCAGAATCAGTGTAACCTGCCAATCTCACTCCATCCCCCTGCCTGTAGTCTAGACCATAATCCACTGTCCCCTGCAAGTACCGCAAAATGTGTTTTGCAGCCACCCAGTGAACCTTCCTAGGCTCACACATAAACCGACTCATCGTGTTGACTGCAAAACAAATATCTGGTCTAGTGTTGACCAAATACATCAAGGAACCAATCAGCTGCCTGTACAATGTGGGATCCACCAACTCGTAATCCGAAGCATGAAGCTTCTTCCAGTTGGTGATCATCGGTGTCGACATGGGTCTACAATCCTCCATGTGGAATCTGCCAAGGATGTCCACAATATACTTCCCCTGTCCCAGGAAGAAATGCCCCTCCTCCTGCCACACCTCTAAACCCAAAAAGTAATGCATCAAGCCGATGTCCTTCATCTCAAACTCCGCCGCAAGATCTCTCTTGCAGTGCTCTATGAGTCTCTCTGCACCTATAATGACTAAGTCATCCACATACAACACTAGAATGAGAGGCTCCTCACCTATCACAATATAGTAAAGGTTCGGATCTGCCTCACTCTTTGTGAAACCCATCTTCTGCAAGTAAGTATCTATCCCGGAGTACCAAGCTCTGGGAGCTTGCTTCAGGCCATAAAGGGCCTTCTTCAGTCTGCACACATGGGACTCCTTCCCATGCACCTCAAAGCCCTGTGGCTGCTCAATGTACACCTCCTCCTGTATGAAGCCATTGAGAAATGCAGTCTTCACATCCATCCGGTGGATCTTCCAACCCATCTCTGCTGCTATCGATATAATGGAGCGGATCGAAGTATATCGAGCCACGGGAGCGAAGGTCTCCTCATAATCAACTCCCTCTACCTGGGAGAACCCTCTAGCCACAAACCTCGCTTTGAATTTCTCAATGCCGCCATCTGCAGCATGCTTTACCTTGTAAAGCCATCTGGAAGTAACCACGGATTTGCCCTCAGGCCTCGGCACCACCTCCCAAACATCATTCTTCATGATAGAAGAATACTCCTCCCGCATGGCCTCTCTCCAGACCTGCTGGCTAGCTGCCTCCTCATAGCTAGAAGGCTCAGAGTCAAGGATGCTGGTAGCCATTGCCATATAGCTACAAAACCTCTCAGGTGGTCTGCTCTCTCTGACCGGCCTCTTAGGCTCAGCAACATATGTGGCATCTCTCAAGGTGTCCTGAAGCCACTTGGGCTTCCTCTTCCCTGAGTGCACTTCTCCCGCCGGAGAATAAAACTCCTCCTCCTCAACATCAGGAGCCTGAACTCCTGACTGTCTGTCTGCTGTCCTCCTGCCTGCACCTGAACCCGTAGATGCTGAGGTACCGTGTGAACTGTCCATCAGTGGACTCCCCAGTGAACTGCTCTGTGGACTGCTCTGCGTGCTGCCCATAGCTCCACCCCTCTGACTCTGCGAGCCACTCCCCACTGACGGACCTGACATCGTCATAGATGTACCTCCTGATCCTCCTGATCCCTGCCCACTGGATCCCTGCGACTGACTCAACTGCTGCTGAGGGTCTGGCTGATCCAGATACTCTAACTCCCGTGACCTCCTAAAGGCCCTGTCCTCCTCGAACTTCACATCCCGCCTGACAACAACTTTCCTCTGTGCAGGAATGTAAATCCCAAAGGCCTTTGAGGTCTCACTGTAGCCCACAAAGATACCCGCTGGTGGGTTTCAGTTCTGGTCCCTCCTTGGGTATGTAGGAGTATGTCATGTACCCAAAGATACGAAGATGACCCACACGTTCTTCCTGCAGTGCCTTCCGAGTCATGTGCTCCACGATGCGATCTGCTCTCGCAGAACAACCGTGTTGGGTGTGCTTCTCGCCACAAAAACAATGGCAACCCCCGATCATGCAACATGGCTTTGGCAGCCCCTCCGATGGATCTGTTCTTTCTCTCCGCAACCCCGTTTTGATGGGGATTGTAAGGAGCTGTGAACTCCCTCCTAATGCCTGCCTTCGCACAATAGTCAACAAACTCTCCAAGGGTGTACTCTACTCCATTGTCCAACCTCAGGGACTTGATCTTTCGACCTGTCTGAGTCTCCACAAGAGCTCTAAACTCCTGAAACCGCTTGAAGACCTCACTCTTGGTCTTTAGGAAATAAATCCAGGTCCTCCTAGAGTGATCATCAATGAATAATACATAATACTCATATCCACTCAAGGAAACATGAGTATCCGACCGTCACATCGAATGAATCCAAATCAGTATCCCGGTCCCTTCTCCGTCGTCACCGCTCGAAAGGGATTTGGCAACTCTACCCATCACACATCCTTCATATCAAAGTGATCGCACGAACTCGGCACACCCGTAGTGATCTCCCCGCAAAGTCCTCAAGGCCCACAGGGAAGGTCTGTCCGCTGCCAAATCTCACACTCGCGAATATTTAGCTCGTTTGCTTGCATTTCACTGCTCAATGCCAAAAGGGACTGAAATGCAAACTTGTACACCTTTGCATGGCGTACACCCATCACTCTAGCTGAATCAGCTGGAGTGCCCCTGGGATACATCAACACCTTTCCTCCCCTGAATAGTATCTCATATCCTCTGTCCTCCAAAGCTGAGACGGATATGAGGTTCTTCCTCATCCCTGGCACATAAAGAACATCTGACACCTTCAAGGGAGGTTTGGACTCCCTCTGAAATGTCAATGTTCCCACACCGATCATTTAACAACTTCCGTCATCACCGAGTACCACTTACACGCTGCCACTTCTAAAAGCCTCGAGAAGTACTCATACGGACTCCCCGTCATGTGACGTGGAAGCCCCACGTCCACATACCAGACACTCCGAAGATGCTCCGCGCTAACGAGGGAAATGGCGTTCCTCCGAACCTCGTACTCCGCACATCTAGAGGACTCACACGCAATGAACCCAAACTCCTGGTCAAAGCGATCTGCAAAGTCCTCAACCTCTGCTGAAGCTGCCATGCTCTGGTTCTTCCCCTTCTTCTTCTTCTTCTCCGGACACACAACTGCATAGTGTCCCATCTTCTGACAATTCCAACACTTCACTTTGGAATAGTCCTTTTGTGAGTTATCCTGTTTAACTTTACCTTTGCCTTTGCCCCCACCATTGCTTGTGGAAGCATGCTTCTTCCCTTTGCCTTTCTTGCGTCCTGCCAACAGTGCTACATCCTCATCCTGCTCAACTGGCTTGGCTGCCCCAAGCTGACCTTTCCTGATCTCTGTCTGAATGCAATCATCCCCAAACCTCTCCCATGTGGGAAGGGTCTCACGTGCACAAACCCCATCAGCAAAGTTCATCCATGAACTGGGGAGGCCATTCACTGCAATCCGCACCAACTCAGTGGGTGGAATGGCCTCTCCAATCGCTGCCAACTCATCTCTCACATTAGTAATCTTAGTGAGATATCCAGCTGCACTATCATTGCCCATCTTAATGGTCTTCATCTTCTCCTTCAGGACCATCTTCCGGTTCTCATTGGCACTCTGGTAGAGATTGGACAATGCTGTCCACATCTCATGAGCATTTCTCTTCCCTCTCACATGAGGAATGCAATGGTCTTTGATTCCGTCTAGAATCAACCTCTTACCCTTGTTGTTCTTTTTATTATATGCTGCCAACTGAGTAGCATCAGTAGGCACATTCACAGGGTTCTGTGTGGTATGTACCATAATGTCCCAGACTTCTGCCTCCTCAAAGATACTCTGCATTCTCTCCTTCCAAATGCTGTAGTTGGAATGCCCATCCAACCTATCCTCCACCCTCATTCCCAATGACATCCTGTTGTCCTAAAACTGAAAAATAACACTGCTGTAGTAAAGGTAAAAATCTGCTGTTTGTGAAAAATCAGCTTGCTGGAATTTTCTGAGTGAAAAATCAGCAAGCTGTGATTTTCTTCCTTGCTGTCCCAAACTGCTCTTTCAGCACTCAAGCTCCGATACCATGTAGAAAATTCTATTTCATGTAGAAAATTCTGTTTCCCACCCCGGTTTTCAGTTTTCGCCTTATTACTCCAAAATAGTTAAATGCCCTTTCCCATAACCATACATTCAACAACTGGAAAATAAATTTTGCTGAAAACACAAATTCTGGAAATTTTTCAGAATGCTGGAAAATGCAGAAATAAAAAACAGCAGTAACAAACAGTCATTCAACACATCATAACTCAGTAATTTTTGGTCAAGGTGACCCTGGAAAAACCCCCTACAACTCTTGGGGAAAACCAGTTTGAGAGCTCCTTCTTATTTCTGAAAAATGCTTTTTACAGTGAGAGAAATATTCAGAAAAATCAGCAAGTAAACTTTTACAACTTATCTCTTTCCGTGCTTAACCATCGCCTCGGAAAATGTACAAATAACAAAAAGAACAACAATGTTGTCGTTCTCCCTCAATTTGCGTGCCGAAATCTGCAATAAATGCGGCTTTACGGCCTCTAAAAATACGTACGAAAACGACGGTGTCTTCTTGTCAAAACCTCGATTTGTGTGCAAAAGCCATACCAAAGCTACAACATGCATACTGACCCCTTGCTTCCTCGATTTTCGTACTAAATATTCTTTGTCTGACCTCTAAAACTCTTTGTATGGCACATTGTACGACCTGTTGTACGGCCTCTGCCTAAACCGTGCCATCACTTTGTTGTTTGCTAAATGTTGCTACCTTGTCTTCTTTGAAATGTCTTCAGCAGAAATACGCCTTGGAATGCGTTATGGCTAACGCCTCCTTCTCCCTCCTTCCTTGAGAAATCTCCAGCTCTCTCCTTCTCCTTCTCTCAATCTGCTCATGAAAGAATGAATGACCTTTTCCTCCTTTTCCTCCTTTAACCTAAACCTAAGTGACTTTTGGGGAATCCCTAAATCCAATGGCTGAAATAGATTGAGATCTAGGGCTGAGATTAAATGCTCATTTAAATCTCACTTTCTAATTTTTAATTCACCCCACTTTAATAAAGACCCACTTAGTCTTTTATTTCCAAAGTCACTTTTTCCTTTCTAATTTTATATTGACTTTATTTAAAGTCACTTTAACTTTACTAACTTTATCACTTAAAGTCACTTTAAAATTAGATTTGACTTTATAACTTTATAAAGTCACTTTAGTAACTTTATCACTTAAGTCACTTTTAAATTAGATTTAACTTTATAAAAAATTATAAAGTTACTTTAGGAGAAAAATTAAATTCTTTTGGACACTTTTCCCTAGGCCAAAGATCGAAGCCTTAGGGAACCACCTGTCCTCCGGTACCAAATTTCAACACTCCCTCTTACCGAGGAAGGTGTTCCTCACCACACCCATCTTGTCTCTGAAGTAGACATGCTTGCCCCGTGGTAAGGCTTTGGTAAGAATATCTGCAACCTGCTCATCAGTAGGAATATACTCAAGCTTCACAGCTCCTTTCTGAACATAGTCTCTGATGAAGTGATATTTGATCCCGATATGCTTTGACCTGTCATGAAATACTGGATTCTCCGTGAGTTTAATGCAACTCTGATTATCACAGTAAATCACTGAAGGTCTCAACGGCTGACCAAATAAGCCAAACAACATCTTGTGAAGCCATATGGCCTCACAACTAGCTGGGCTAAATTTGCCATGTGCTCTTCTTCGTTTAAAACTCAATGCTGTTGATACAACACCTTTCGGGCCGAACAACGACACAAGCTGGGAACCCAACCCAAAACAACACCCTGAAGTGCTCTTCCTATCGGAAGCACAACCTGCCCAATCAGAATCAGTGTAACCTGCCAATCTCACTCCATCCCCCTGCCTGTAGTCCAGACCATAATCCACTGTCCCCTGCAAGTACCGCAAAATGTGTTTTGCGGCCACCCAGTGAACCTTCCTAGGCTCACACATCAATCTCACTCCATCCCCCTGCCTGTAGTCCAGACCATAATCCACTGTCTCCTGCAAGTACCGCAAAATGTGTTTTGCAGCCACCCAGTGAACCTTCCTAGGCTCACATAAACTGGCTCATCGTGTTGACTGCAAAACAGATATCTGGTCTAGTGTTGACCAAATACATCAAGGAACCAATCAGCTGTCTGTACAATGTGGGATCCACCAACTCGGAATCCGAAGCATGAAGCTTCTTCTAGTTGGTGATCATCGGTGTCGACATGGGTTTACAATCCTCCATGTGGAATCTGCCAAGGATATCCACAATATACTTCCCCTGCCCCGGGAAGAAATGCCCCTCCTCCTGCCACACCTCCAAACCCAAAAAGTAATGCATCAAGCCGATGTCCTTCATCTCAAACTCCGCCGCAAGATCTCTCTTGCAGTGCTCTATCAGTCTCTCTGCACCTGTAATGACTAAGTCATCCACATACAGCACCAGAATGAGAGGCTCCTCACCTATCACAATATAGTAAAGGTTCGGATCTGCCTCACTCTTTGTGAAACCCATCTTCTGCAAGTAAGTATCTATCTTGGAGTACCAAGCTCTGGGAGCTTGCTTCAGGCCATAAAGGGCCTTCTTCAGTCTGCACACATGGGACTCCTTCCCATGCACCTCAAAGCCCTGTGGCTGCTCAATGTACACCTCCTTCTGTATGAAGCCATTGAGAAATGCGGTCTTCACATCCATCTGGTGGATCTTCCAACCCATCTCTGTTGCTATCGATATAATGGAGCGGATCGAAGTATATCGAGCCACGGGAGCGAAGGTCTCCTCATAATCAACTCCCTCTACCTGGGAGAACCCTCTAGCCACAAACCTCGCTTTGAATTTCTCAATGCTGCCATCTGCAGAATGCTTTACCTTGTAAAGCCATCTGGAAGTAACCACGGATTTGCCCTCAGGCCTCGGCACCACCTCCCAAACATCATTCTTCATGATAGAAGAATACTCCTCCTGCATGGCCTCTCTCCGGACCTGCTGGCTAGCTGCCTCCTCATAGCTAGAAGGCTCAGAGTCAAGGATGCTGGTAGCCATTGCCATATAGCTACAAAACCTCTCAGGTGGTACGGTCTCTTTGGCTAGGCCTCTTGGGCTCGGCTCTTGAGATGTGGCCTCTCTGAGAAGTGTCTCAGCCACTTGGGCTTCACCCACTGAAGTGCACTTCTCCCGTGGAGAAATACCACTCCTCCTCAACATGGGGCACGAACTCCTTTATTTGTTTGTCTGTTTGTCCCTCTGCTGCACTGAACTTTGTGAATCTTTGGGGAATGCAGAGTGTGAGCGTCCATCGATGGACTCCCCAGTGAAGCTGCTACGTGTGCTGCCCATAGCACCACCCCTCTGACTCTACGAGCCACTCCCCACTGACGGACCTGACATCGTCATAGATGTACCTCCGGATCCTCCTGATCCCTGCCCACTGGATCCCTGTGACTGACTCAACTGCTGCTGAGGGTCTGGCTGATCCAGATACTCTAACTCTCGTGACCTCCTAAAGGCCCTATCCTCCTCGAACTTCACATCCCGCCCGACAACAACTTTCCTCTGCGCAGGAATGTAAATCCGAAAGGCCTTTGAGGTCTCACTGTAGCCCACAAAGATACCCTTCTCTGCTGTGGGCTCTAGTTTGGTCCTCTTCTCCTTGGGTATGTAGGAGTATGTAATGCACCCAAAGATACGAAGATGACCCATGTGAACTTCTTCCAGAAAGCCTCCTCTGTGAGTCATGTGCCCCAAGGCACGATGCGGACATCTGTCACACCAAGTAAACAAGCGTGTTGCGAGGCCTCGCAAAACAATGGCAACCCCTGATCATGTAACATGGCTGGCCGGCCCTCAGATGGATACCGTTCTTCCTCTCCGCAACCCCATTCTGGCTTTGGGGTTGTAAGGAGCATTGAGCCCCTCCTAATGCTGCCTCCGCACAATAGTCAACAAACTCTCCAAGGGGTGTACTCTCCTCCATTGTCAGGCCTCGGGGACTTGATCTTCCAAACTGTCACATTGTCTCCACAAGATCTACGAACTCACAGAAACCGCTTGACCTCACTCTTGGTCTTCAAGAAATAAATCCAGGTCCTCCTGGAGTGATCATCAATGAATAACACATAGTACTCATATCCACTCAAGGAAACATGAGACATCCGACCGCTCACATCGGAATGAATCAAATCAAGTATCCCGGTCGCTCTACTGTCACTGCTGGGAAAAGGGGATTTGGCAAACTTGCCCATCGCACATCCTCTGCAAGTATCAAAGTGATCAGTACTGAACTCTGGCACACCTGTAGTGATCTCACGCAAAGTCCTCAAGGCTCCATGATGCATGTGCCCCATCCTGCGGTGCCAAATCTCACACTGCTCAGAACTGCTAGCTCTGCTGTCGGTACTACTGCTCAATGCCAAAAGGGATTGAAATGCAAACTTGTACACCTTTGCATGGCGTACACCTATCACTCTAGCTGAATCAGCTGGAGTGCCCCTGGGATACATCAACACCTGTCCTCCCCTGAACAATATCTCATATCCTCTGTCCTCCAAAGGTGAGACGGATATGAGGTTCTTCCTCATCCCTGGCACATAAAGAACATCTGACACCTTCAAGGGAGGTTTGGACTCCCTCTGAAATGTCAATGTTCCCACACCGACTGCTCTAACAACTCTGTCATCACCGAGTACTACCTCTACATCGGTGCCACTCTCTGAAAGCTCTGAGAAGTACTCACGGACTCCTGTCATGTGACGTGAAGCCCCACTGTCCACATACCAGATACCCGAAGATGCTCCGCTAATCGAGGGAAATGCATGCTCCCTATGAACCTCTATGGCAGATAATCCTGCACTAGAAGACTCACACGCAATGAACCCAAACTCCCGGTCAAAGCGATCTGCAAAGTCCTCAACCTCTGCTGAAGCTGCCATGCTCTGGTTCTTCCCCTTCTTCTTCTTCTTCTCTGGACACACAACTGCATAGTGTCCCATCTTCTGACAATTCCAACACTTCACTTTGGAATAGTCCTTCTGTGTGTTATCCTGTTTACCTTTATCTTTGCCTTTGCCCCCACCATTGCTTGTGGAAGCCTGCTTCTTCCCTTTGCCTTTCTTGCGTCCTGCCAACAGTGCTACATCCTCATCCTGCTCAACTGGCTTGGCTGCCCCAAGCTGACCTTTCCTGATCTTTGTCTGAATGCAATCATCCCAAAACCTCTCCCATGTGGGAAGGGTCTCACGTGCACAAACCCCATCAACAAAGTTCATCCATGAACTGGGGAGGCCATTCACTGCAAGAAGCTGCCATGCTCTAGTTCTTCCCCTTCTTCTTCTTCTTCTCCGGACACACAACTGCATAGTGTCCCATCTTCTGACAATTCCAACACTTCAATTTGGAATAGTCCTTCTGTGAGTTATCCTGTTTACCTTTACCTTTGCCTTTGCCCCCACCATTGCTTGTGGAAGCCTGCTTCTTCCCTTTGCCTTTCTTGCGTCCTGCCAACGGTGCTACATCCTCATCCTGCTCAACTGGCTTGGCTGCCCCAAGCTGACCTTTCCTGATCTCTGTCTGAATGCAATCATCCCAAAACCTCTCCCATGTGGGAAGGGTCTCACGTGCACAAACTCCATCAGCAAAGTTCATCCATGAACGAGGGAGGCCATTCACTGCAATCCGCACCAACTCAGTGGGTGGAATGGCCTCTCCAATCGCTGCCAACTCATCTCTCACATTAGTAATCTTTGTGAGATATCCAGCTACACTATCATTGCCCATCTTAATGGTCTTCAGCTTCTCCTTCAGGACCATTTTCCGGTTCTCATTGGTACTCTGGTAGAGATTGGACAATGCTGTCCACATCTCATGAGCATTTCTCTTTCCTCTCACATGAGGAATGCAATGGTCTTTGATTCCGTCTAGAATCAGTCTCTTACCCTTTTTGTTCTTTTTATTATATGCTGCCAACTGAGTAGCATCAGTAGGCACATTTACAGGGTTCTGTGTGGTATGCACCATAATGTCCCAGACTTCTGCCTCCTCAAAGATACTTTGCATTCTCTCCTTCCAAATGCTGTAATTGGAATGCCCATCCAACCTATCCTCCACCCTCAGTCCCAAAGACATCCTGCTGTCCTAAAACTGAAAAATAGCACTGCTGTAGTAAAGGTAAAACTATTGTTTGTGAAAAATCAGCTTGCTGGAATTTTCTGAGTGAAAAATCAGCAGGCTGTAATTTTCCTCCTTGCTGTCCCAAACTGCCCTTCAGCACTCAAGCTCCGATACCATGTAGAAATTTATATTTTCCCACCCCGGTTTTCAGTTTTCACCTTATTACTCCAAAATAGTTAAATGCCCTTTCCCATAACCATACATTCAACAACTGGAAAAATAAGTTTTGCTGAAAACACAAATTCTGGAAATTTTTCAGAATGCTGGAAAATGCAGAAATAAAAAACAGCAGTAACAAACAGCCATTCAACACATCATAACACAGTAATTTTTGGTCAAGGTGACCCTGGAAAAACCCCCTACAACTCTTGGGGAAAACCAGTTCGAAAGCTCCTTCTTATTTCTGGAAAAAATGCTTTTTACAGTGAGAGAAATATTCAGCAAAATAAAAATCAGCAAACAGACTTTTACAACTTATCTCTTTTTCCGTGCTTAACCACCGCCTCGGAAAATGTACAAACAGCAAAAACAGAACAGCAATAAATGCTGTACGTTCTCCTCGATTTGCGTGCCCAGAAATCTGCAATAAATGCAGCTGTACGGCCTCCTCAAAATCTGTGCAAACAGCAATTAATGCTGCTGTCCAAAACCTCGATTTGCGTGCCAAAACTGCTGCAAAACTCTGATGTACAGTACAGCTCCTTGCTGCCTCGATTTCCGTGCCCAATATTGTTGTACGGCTTGCTGTACGGCCTGCTGTACGGCGTCGCTGTACGGCCTCCCTGCCTAGAAAACCGTGCCAAAAATCTGCCTGTTGTTTGCTAAATCTGTTGTACTTGTCTTGCTGAAATGTCTTGCTGAAATGCTGCCTTGGAATGCGTGCCAAGCTGCTGCCTCCTTCTCCTCACTGCCCAGAAATCTCCCTTGCTCTCTTGCTCTCCTTCTCCCAATCTGCTCATGAAAGAATGAATGACCTTTTCCTCTTTTTCCTCCTTTATCCTAACCCTAAGTGACTTTTGGGGAATCCCTAAATCCAATGGCTGAGATAGATTGAGATCTAGGGCTGAGATTAAATGCTCATTTAAATCTCACTTTCTATTTTTTAATTCACCCCACTTTAATAAAGACCCACTTAGTCTTTTATTTCCAAAGTCACTTTTTCCTTTCTAATTTTACATTGATTTTATTAAAAGTCACTTTAAAATTAGACTTTAGTAACTTTATCACTTAAAGTCACTTTTAAATTAGATTTGACTTTATAACTTTATAAAGTCACTTTAGTAACTTTATCACTTAAAGTCACTTTTAAATTAGATTTGACTTTATAACTTTATAAAGTCACTTTAGGAGAAAAAATAAATTCTTTTGGACACTTTTCCCTAGGCCAAAGATCAAAGCCTTAGGGAACCACCTGTCCTCCGGTAACCAAATTTCAACACTCCCTCTTACCGAGGAAGGTGTTCATCACCACACCCATCTTGTCTCTGAAGTAGACATGCTTGCCCCGTGGTAAGGCTTTGGTAAGAATATCTGCAACCTGCTCATCAGTGGGAATATACTCAAGCTTTATAGCTCCTTTCTGAACATAGTCTCTGATGAAGTGATATTTGATCCCGATATGCTTTGACTTGTCATGAAATACTGGATTCTCCGTGAGTTTAATGCAACTCTGATTATCACAGTAAATCACTGAAGGTCTCAACGGCTGACCAAATAAGCCAAACAACATCTTGCGAAACCAGATGGCCTCACAACTAGCTAGACTGGCTGCCATATACTCTGCTTCCGCTGAACTCAATGCTACTGACTGCTGCTTCCGGCTGAACCATGACACCACTGCCGAACCCAACCCGAAACAGCACCCTGAAGTGCTCTTCCTATCAGAAACACAACCTGCCCAATCAGAATCAGTGTAACCTTCCAATCTCACTCCATCCCCCTACCTGTAGTCCAGACCATAATCCACTGTCCCCTGCAAGTACCGCAAAATGTATTTTGCAGCCACCCAATGAACCTTCCTAGGCTCACACATAAACTGACTCATCGTGTTGACTGCAAAACAGATATCTGGTCTAGTGTTGACCAAATACATCAAGGAACCAATCAGCTGTCTGTACAATGTGGGATCCACCAACTCGGAATCCGAAGCATAAAGCTTCTTCCAGTTGGTGATCATCGATGTCGACATGGGTCTACAATCCTCCATGTGGAATCTGCCAAGGATGTCCACAATATACTTCCCCTGTCCCAGGAAGAAATGCCCCTCCTCCTGCCACACCTCCAAACCCAAAAGTAATGCATCAAGCCGATGTCCTTCATCTCAAACTCCGCCGCAAGATCTCTCTTGCAGTGCTCTATGAGTCTCTCTGCACCTGTAATGACTAAGTCATCCACATACAGCACCAGAATGAGAGGCTCCTCACATATCACAATATAGTAAAGGTTCGGATCTGCCTCACTCTTTGTGAAACCCATCTTCTGCAAGTAAGTATCTATCCTGGAGTACCAAGCTCTGGGAGCTTGCTTCAGGCCATAAAGGGCCTTCTTCAGTCTGCACACATGGAACTCCTTCCCATGCACCTCAAAGCCCTGTGGCTACTCAATGTACACCTCCTCCTGTATGAAGCCATTGAGAAATGCGGTCTTCACATCCATCTAGTGGATCTTCCAACCCATCTCTGCTGCTATCGATATAATGGAGCGGATCGAAGTATATCGAGCCACGGGAGTGAAGGTATCCTCATAATCAACTCCCTCTACCTAGGAGAACCCTCTAGCCACAAACCTCGCTTTGAATTTCTCAATGCTGCCATCTGCAGCATGCTTTACCTTATACAGCCATCTGGAAGTAACCACGTATTTTCCCTCAGGCCTCAGCACCACCTCCCAAACATCATTCTTCATGATAGAAGAATACTCCTCCTGCATGGCCTCTCTCCAGACTTGCTGGCTAGCTGCCTCCTCATAGCTAGAAGGCTCAGAGTCAAAGATGCTGGTAGCCATTTCCATATAGCTACAAAACCTCTCAGGTGGTCTGCTCTCTCTGACCGGCCTCTTAGGCTCAGCAACAGATGTGGCATCTCTCAAGGTGTCCTGAAGCCACTTGGGCTTCCTCTTCCCTGGCACTTCTCCCGCCGGAGAATAAAACTCCTCCTCCTCAACATCAGGAGCCTGAACTCCTGACTGTCTGTCTGCTGTCCTCCTGCCTGCACCTGAACCTGTAGATGCTGAGGTACCGTGTGAACTGTCCATCAGTGGACTCCCCAGTGAACTGCTCTGTGGACTGCTCTGCGTGCTGCCCATAGCACCACCCCTCTGACTCTGCGAGCCACTCCCCACTGACGGACCTGACATCGTCATAGATGTACCTCCGAATCCTCCTGATCCCTGCCCACTGGATCCCTGCGACTGACTCAACTGCTGCTGAGGGTCTGGCTGATCCAGATACTCTAACTCCCGTGACCTCCTAAAGGCCCTGTCCTCCTCGAACTTCACATCCCGCCTGACAACAACTTTCCTATGTGCAGGAATGTAAATCCGAAAGGCCTTGGAGGTCTCACTGTAGCCCACAAAGATACCCTTCTCTGCGGTGGGCTCTATTTTGGTCCTCTTCTCCTTGGGTATGTAGGAGTATGTCATGCACCCAAAGATACGAAGATGACCCATATCAGGCTTCTTCCCAGAAAAAGCCTCCTCCGGAGTCATGTGCCCCAAGGCACGATGCGGACTCCTGTTCTGCAAGTAAACAGCTGTGTTGCAGACCTCTGCCCACAAAAACAATGGCAACCCCTGATCATGTAACATGGCTTCATGACCCCTCGAGATGGATACGATTTCTTCTCTCACTTAGCTTTCATTACAGCAGGTTGCAAGAATAATGAACTCCACTCCTAATCTTTGCCCTCTTTTGTGGTAAACAAACTCTCCAAGGGTGTACTCTCCTCCATTGTCCGACCTCAGGGACTTGATCTTCCGACCTGTCTGTGTCTCCACAAGAGCTCTGAACTCCTGAAACCGCTTGAAGACCTCACTCTTGGTCTTGAAGAAATAAATCCAGGTCCTCCTGGAGTGATCATCAATGAATAACACATAGTACTCATATCCACTCAAGGAAACATGAGACATCCGACCGCTCACATCGGAATGAATCAAATCAAGTATCCCGGTCGCTCTGCTGTCACTGCTGGGAAAAGGGGATTTGGCAAACTTGCCCATCGCACATCCTCTGCAAGTATCAAAGTGATCCCGATCTTGAAATACGCGGCACACACAGTGATCTCTAGTCCTCAAGGCTCCATGATACATGTGCCCCATCTGGGTGCCAAATCTCACCTTGCCCGGAAGCCCCTTTAGCTCATTTGTCAGAATCTTTTCTTGCTCCCGATGTCTTCAAAAAGGACATGAAATACAAAACATTTTTCTTGCATGAGCGTACACCTATCCTCTAGCTAGATAGGTAGGTGCCCCTAGAACTCCGCTCGACACCCTGTCCTCCCCTGAATAGTATCTCATATCCTCTGTCCTCCAAAGCTGAGACGGATATGGGGTTCTTCCTCATCCCTGGCACATAAAGAACATCTGACACCTTCAAGGGAGGTTTGGACTCCCTCTGAAATGTCAATGTTCCCACACCGACTGCTCTAACAACTCTGTCATCACCGAGTACTACCTCTACATCAGTGCCACTCTCTGAAAGCTCTGAGAAGTACTCACGGACTCCCGTCATGTGACGTGAAGCCCCACTGTCCACATACCAGATACCCGAAGATGCTCCGCTAATCGAGGGAAATGCATGCTCCCTCTGAACCTCTATGGCAGATAATCCCGCACTAGAGGACTCACACGCAGTGAACCCAAACTCCCAGTCAAAATGATCTGCAAAGTCCTCAACCTCTGCTGAAGCTGCCATGCTCTAGTTCTTCCCCTTCTTCTTCTTCTTCTCCGAACACACAACTGCATAGTGTCCCATCTTCTAACAATTCCAACACTTCACTTTGGAATAGTCCTTCTGTGTGTTATACTGTTTACCTTTACCTTTGCCTTTTCCCCCACCATTGCTTGTGGAAGCCTGCTTCTTCCCTTTGCCTTTCTTGCGTCCTGCCAACAGTGCTACATCCTCATCCTGCTCAACTGGCTTGGCTGCCCCAAGCTGACCTTTCCTGATCTCTGTCTGAATGCAATCATCCCAAAACCTCTCCCATGTGGGAAGGGTCTCATGTGCACAAACCCCATCAACAAAGTTCATCCATGAACAGGGGAGGCCATTCACTGCAATCCGCACCAACTCAGTGGGTGGAATGGCCTCTCCAATCGCTGCCAACTCATCTCTCACATTAGTAATCTTTGTGAGATATCCAGCTACACTATCATTGCCCATCTTAATGGTCTTCAGCTTCTCCTTCAGGACCATTTTCCAGTTCTCATTGGTACTCTGGTAGAGATTGGACAATGTTGTCCACATCTCATGAGCATTTCTCTTCCCTCTCACATGAGGAATGCAATGGTCTTTGATTCCGTCTAGAATCAATCTCTTACCCTTGTTGTTCTTTTTATTATATGCTGCCAACTGAGTAGCATCAGTAGGCACATTTACAGGGTTCTGTGTGGTATACACCATAATGTCCTAGACTTCTGCCTCCTCAAAGATACTCTGCATTCTCTCCTTCCAAATGTTGTAATTGGAATGCCCATCCAACCTATCCTCCACCCTCAGTCCCAAAGACATCCTGCTGTCCTAAAACTGAAAAATAGCACTGCTGTAGTAAAGATAAAACTGTTGTTTGTGAAAAATCAGCTTGCTAGAATTTTCTGAGTGAAAAATAAGCAGGCTGTAATTTTCCTCCTTGCTGTCCCAAACTGCTCTTTAGCACTCAAGCTCTGATACCATGTAGAAATTTATAGTTTCCCACCCCGGTTTTCAGTTTTCACCTTATTACTCAAAAATAGTTAAATGCCCTTTCCCATATCCATACATTTAACAAACTGGAAAATAAATTTTGCTGAAAACACAAATTTTGGAAATTTTTCAGAATGCTGGAAAATGCAGAATTAAAAATCAGCAAGCATAAAAACAGTCATTCACACATTTGACACAGATATTTTTGGTCAACATGACCCTGGAAAAACCCCCTACAACTCTTAGGAAAACCGATTCAGCTCCTTCTTATTTACCGGAAAAAATGCTTTTTCTGATTGAGAGAAATATTAAACAAAATAAAAAGTGTAATAGACTTTTTTATAACTTATCTGTTTCAAATTGCTTAACCACACACGCCTCGAAAAATGTACAAACAGCAAGAAAACAGAACATCAATAAATGTTATCTGGTCTCCCTCGATTTACGTGCTGAGAAATACGCAATAAATGCGGTATGCGGCCTCCTCCAAATCTGTCGTGACAATTAATGTTCTTTGTCAAAACCTCGATTTAATTGCCAAACCTATGAAAACTACGATGTAAATTTTGTCCAACTAACTCGATTTCGTGTTAATATTGCTGTATCTTAGGACTAACAAATATTGATGACCATACTGTCTTACAGCCACTCCTTATAAAAGCGTGTAAATCACTGCTTTGTTTGCTAATCTTGTTTATTACTTGTCTTCTTTGTATGTCATCTTGAGAAATACTTAAATGCTGCCTTGGAATGCGTGCCAAACTGCTGCCTCCTTCTCCTCACTGCCCAGAAATCTCCCTTGCTCTCTTGCTCTCCTTCTCCCAATCTGCTCATGAAAGAATGAATGACCTTTTCCTCCTTTTCCTCCTTTAACCTAAACCTAAGTGACTTTTGGGGAATCCCTAAATCCAATGGCTGAGATAGATTGAGATCTAGGGCTGAGATTAAATGCTCATTTAAATCTCACTTTCTATTTTTAATTCACCCCACTTTAATAAAGACCCACTTAGTCTTTTATTTCCAAAGTCACTTTTTCCTTTCTAATTTTACATTGACTTTATTTAAAGTCACTTTAACTTTAGTAACTTTATCACTTAAAGTCACTTTAAAATTAGATTTGACTTTATAACTTTATAAAGTCACTTTAGTAACTTTATCACTTAAGTCACTTTTAAATTAGATTTAGCTTTATAAAAAATTATAAAGTTACTTTAGGAGAAAAATTAAATTCTTTTGGACACTTTTCCCTAGGCCAAAGATCAAAGCCTTAGGGAACCACCTGTCCTCCGGTACCAAATTTCAACACTCCCTCTTACCGAGGAAGGTGTTCCTCACCACATCCATCTTGTCTCTGAAGTAGACATGCTTGCCCCGTGGTAAGGCTTTGGTAAGAATATCTGCAACCTGCTCATCAGTGGGAATATACTCAAGCTTCACAACTCCCTTCTGAACATAGTCTCTGATGAAATGATATTTGATCCCGATATGCTTTGACCTATCATGAAATACTGGATTCTCCGTGAGTTTAATGCAACTCTGATTATCACAGTAAATCACTGAAGGTCTCAACGGCTGACCAAATAAGCCAAACAACATCTTGCGAAGCCAGATGGCCTCACAACTAGCTAGGCTGGCTGCCATATACTACATTGTAGGCCTCAATGCTGCGGCTGCTTGTGTGCGGCTGAACCATGACACCACTGCCGAACCCAACCCAAAACAACACCCTGAAGTGCTCTTCCTATCAGAAGCACAACCTGCCCAATCAGAATCAGTGTAACCTGCCAATCTCACTCCATCCCCCTGCCTGTAGTCTAGACCATAATCCACTGTCCCCTGCAAGTACCGCAAAATGTGTTTTGCAGCCACCCAATGAACCTTCCTAGGCTCACACATAAACTGACTCATCGTGTTGACTGCAAAACAAATATCTGGCCTAGTGTTGACCAAATACATCAAGGAACCAATCAGCTGTCTGTACAATGTGGGATCCACCAACTCGGAATCTGAAGCATGAAGCTTCTTCCAGTTGGTGATCATCGATGTCGACATGGGTTTACAATCCTCCATGTGGAATCTGCTAAGGATATCCACAATATACTTCCCCTGCCCCAGGAAGAAATGCCCCTCCTCCTGCCACACCTCCAAACCCAAAAAGTAATGCATCAAGATGATGTCCTTCATCTCAAACTCCGCCGCAAGATCTCTCTTGCAGTGCTCTATGAGTCTCTCTGCACCTGTATGGACTAAGTCATCGACATACAGCACCAGAATGAGAGGCTCCTCACCTATCACAATATAGTAAAGGTTTGGATCTGCCTCACTCTTTCTGAAACCCATCTTCTGCAAGTAAGTATCTATCCTGGAGTACCAAGCTCTGGGAGCTTGCTTCAAGCCATAAAGGGCCTTCTTCAGTCTGCACACATGGGACTCCTTCCCATGCACCTCAAAGCCCTGTGGCTGCTCAATGTACACCTCCTCTTGTATGAAGCCATTGAGAAATGCAGTCTTCACATCCATCTGGTGGATCTTCCAACCCATCTCTGCTGCTATCGATATAATGGAGCGGATCGAAGTATATCGAGCCACGGGAGCGAAGGTCTCCTCATAATCAGCTCCCTCTACCTGGGAGAACCCTCTAGCCACAAACCTCGCTTTGAATTTCTCAATGCTGCCATCTGCAGCATGCTTTACCTTGTAAAGCCATCTGGAAGTAACCACGGATTTGCCCTCGGGCCTCGGCACCACCTCCCAAACATCATTCTTCATGATAGAAGAATACTCCTCCTGCATGGCCTCTCTCCAGACCTGCTGGCTAGTTGCCTCCTCATAGCTAGAAGGCTCAGAGTCAAGGATGCTGGTAGCCATTGCCATATAGCTACAAAACCTCTCAGGTGGTCTGCTCTCTCTGACCGGCCTCTTAGGCTCAGCAACAGATGTGGCATCTCTCAAGGTGTCCTGAAGCCACTTGAGCTTCCTCTTCCCTGAGTGCACTTCTCCCGCCGGAGAATAAAACTCCTCCTCCTCAACATCAGGAGCCTGAACTCCTGACTGTCTGTCTGCTGTCCTCCTGCCTGCACCTGAACCTGTAGATGCTGAGGTACCGTGTGAACTGTCCATCAGTGGACTCCCTAGTGAACTGCTCTGTGGACTGCTCTAAGTGCTGCCCATAGCACCACCCCTCTGACTCTTCGAGCCACTCCCCACTGACGAACCTGACATCGTCATAGATGTACCTCCAGATCCTCCTGATCCCTGCCCACTGGATCCCTGTGATTGACTCAACTGCTACTGAGGGTCTGGCTTATCTAGATACTCTAACTCCCGTGACCTCCTAAAGGCCCTATCCTCCTCGAACTTCACATCCCGCCTGACAACAACTTTCCTCTGTGCAGGAATGTAAATCCGAAAGGCCTTTGAGGTCTCACTGTAGCCCACAAAGATACCCTTCTCTGCGGTGGGCTCTGGTTTGGTCCTCTTCTCCTTGGGTATGTAGGAGTATGTGATGCACCCAAAGATACGAAGATGACCAATATCAAGCTTCTTCCCAGAAAAAGCCTCCTCCGGAGTCATGTGCCCCAAGGCACGATGCGGACTCCTATTCTGCAAATAAACAGTTGTGTTGCAGGCCTCAGCCCACAAAAATAATGGCAACCCCTGATCATGCAACATGGCTTTGGCAGCCCCTCCGATGGATCTGTTCTTCCTCTCCGCAACCCCGTTCTGCTGGGGGTTGTAAGGAACAGTGAGCTCCCTCCTAATGCTTGCCTCCGCACAATAGTCAACAAACTCTCCAAGGGTGTACTCTCCCCCATTGTCCGACCTCAGGGACTTGATCTTCCGACCTGTCTGTGTCTCCACAAGAGCTCTGAACTCCTGAAACCGCTTGAAAACCTCACTCTTGGTCTTCAAGAAATAAATCCAGGTCCTCCTGGAGTGATCATCAATGAATAACACATAGTACTCATATCCACTCAAGGAAACATGAGACATCCGACCGCTCACATAGGAATGAATCAAATCAAGTATCCCAGTCGCTCTGCTGTCACTGCTGGGAAAAGGGGATTTGGCAAACTTGCCCATCGCACATCCTCTGCAAGTATCAAAGTGATCGGTACTGAAATCTGGCACACCTGTAGTGATCTCCCGCAAAGTCCTCAAGGCTCCATGATACATGTGCCCCATCCTGCGGTGCCAAATCTCACACTGCTCAGAACTGCTAGCTCTGCTGTCGGTACTACTGCTCAATGCCAAAAGGGACTGAAATGAAAACTTGTACACCTTTGCATGGCGTACACCTATCACTCTAGCTGAATCAGCTGGAGTGCCCCTGGGATACATCAACACCTGTCCTCCCCTGAACAGTACCTCATATCCTCTATCCTCCAAAGCTGAGACGGATATGAGGTTCTTCCTCATCCATGGCACATAAAGAACATCTGACACCTTCAAGGGAGGTTTGGACTCCCTCTGAAATGTCAATGTTCCCACACCGACTGCTCTAACAACTCTGTCATCACCGAGTACTACCTCTACATCAGTGCCACTCTCTGAAAGCTCTGAGAAGTACTCACGGACTCCTGTCATGTGACGTGAAGCCCCCCTGTCCACATACCAGATACCCGAAGATGCTCCGCTAATCGAGGGAAATGCATGCTCCCTCTGAACCTCTATGGCAGATAATCCCGCACTAGAGGACTCACACGCAGTGAACCCAAACTCTTGGTCAAAACGATCTGCAAAGTCCTCAACCTCTGCTGAAGCTGCCATGCTCTGGTTCTTCCCCTTCTTCTTCTTCTTCTCCGGACACACAACTGCATAGTGTCCCATCTTCTAACAATTCCAACACTTCACTTTGGAATAGTCCTTCTGTGAGTTATCCTGTTTACCTTTACCTTTGCCTTTGCCCCCACCATTGCTTGTGGAAGCCTGCTTCTTCCCTTTGCCCTTCTTGCGTCCTGCCAACAGTGCTACATCCTCATCCTGCTCAACTGGCTTGGCTGCCCCAAGCTGACCTTTCCTGATCTCTGTCTGAATGCAATCATCCCAAAACCTCTCCCATGTGGGAAGGGTTTCACGTGCACAAACCCCATCGGCAAAGTTCATCCATGAACGAGGAGGCCATTCACGCACACAATCCGCACCAACTCGGTGCTGGTGGAATGGCCTCTCGATATTGCCAACTCATCTCTCACATTAGTAATCTTTGTGAGATATCCAGAATTTTTAACACTATCATTGCCCATCTTAATAGTCTTGACTTCTCCTTAGGACCATTTTCAGTTTCTCATTGGTACTCTCACAGTAGAGATTGGACAATCTTTGTCCACATCTCCCGAGCATTTCTCTTTCCTCTCACATAAGGAGATGAAATGGTCTTTGATTAGTCTGACTGATTCTCTTACCCTTGTTGTTCTTTTTATTATATTATGCCAGGCCCAGGTAGCATCGGTAGCCACATTTACGAGTTACGTGGTATACCATAATGTCCCAGACTTACTTGCCTCCTCAGATACTCTGCATTCTCTCCTTCCAAATGTTGTAATTGGAATGCCCATCCAACCTATCCTCCACCCTCAGTCCCAAAGACATCCTGTTGTCCTAAAACTGAAAAATAGCACTGCTGTAGTAAAAGTAAAGCTGCTGTTTGTGAAAAATCAGCTTGCTAGAATTTTCAGAGTGAAAAATCAGCAAGCTGTAATTTTCCGCCTTGTTGTCCCAAACTGCCCTTCAGCACTCAAGCTCTGATACCATGTAGAAATTTATAGTTTCCCACCCCGGTTTTCAGTTTCACCTTATTACTTCAAAATAGTTAAATGCCCTTTCCCATATCCATACATTTAACAAGCTGGAAAATAAATTTTGCTGAAAACACAAATTCTGGAAAAATTACAGAATGCTGGAAAATGCAGAAATAAATATCAACACACATAAAACAGTCATTCACACATTTTGACACATATTTTTGGTCAACATGACCCTGGAAAAACCCTCTACAACTCTTGGGGAAAACCAGTTCGAAAGCTCCTTCTTATTTCTGGAAAATGCTTTTTACAGTGAGAGAAATATTCAGCAAAATAAAAAATCAGCAAACAGACTTTTACAACTTATCTCGTTTTCCGTGCTTAACCACCGCCTCGGAAAATGTACAAACAGCAAAAACAGAAGCAATAAATGTTGTACGTTCTCCTTGATTTGCGTGCCCATAAATTTGCAATAAATGCAGCTGTACGGCCTCCTCAAAATCTGTGCAAACAACAATTAATGCTGCTGTCCAAAACCTCGATTTGCGTGCCAAAACTGCTGCAAAACTCTGCTGTACGATACAGCCCCTTGCTGCCTCGATTTCCATGCCCAATATTTCTGTACGGCTTGCTGTATGGCCTGCTGTACGGCCCTGCTGTACAGCCTTGCTGTACAGCCTTGCTGTACGACCTTCCTGCCTAGAAAACCGTGCCAAAAATCTGCCTGCTGTTTGCTAAATCTGATGTACTTGTCTTGCTGAAATGTCTTGCTGAAATGCTGCCTTGGAATGCGTGCCAAGCTGCTGCCTCCTTCTCCTCACTGCCCAGAAATCTCCCTTGCTCTCTTGCTCTCCTTCTTCCAATCTGCTCATGAAAGAATGAATGACCTTTTCCTCCTTTTCCTCCTTTAACCTAACCCTAAGTGACTTTTGGGGAATCCCTAAATCCAATGGCTGAAATAGATTGAGATCTAGGGCTGAGATTAAATGCTCATTTAAATCTCACTTTCTATTTTTAATTCACCCCACTTTAATAAAGACCCACTTAGTCTTTTATTTCCAAAGTCACTTTTTCCTTTCTAATTTTATATTGACTTTATTAAAGTCACTTTAAAATTAGACTTTAGTAACTTTATCATTTAAAGTCACTTTTAAATTAGATTTGACTTTATAACTTTATAAAGTCACTTTTGTAACTTTATCACTTAAAGTCACTTTTAAATTAGATTTGACTTTATAACTTTATAAAGTCACTTTAGGAGAAAAATTAAATTCTTTTGGACACTTTTCCCTAGGCCAAAGATCAAAGCCTTAGGGAACCACCTGTCCTTTGGTACCAAATTTCAACAAGCTTTTGAATTTTTTCTCCCTCACAAGTCTCCATACAAAATTGTCTAGTGTTGAATCCCATTGACCTTTTTTTGGTTGTCCAATCATTTGTCTTGCTTCCTCATAAAATTTTCTTTAAAATGTGAGGGAAAACAAATCGAAATGGGTGCAATTTTTTTTCTTCTTTGTTTGTTTCCCTCTTGCTTGAATTTTAACCCATTTAAACCATTTTTTTTTTTATTATTATCTTTGCCTAGTATTTGGATTAGTTGGTGTAGTCATAAGTTGGATTTTCCTCCAACCTCCAAGAATCTATTTATCCCTTACTCATTTTTGCAACTTATTTATGCAAAGGGAAATCAATTGTGTTGTAGGAAATATTATATCCACTATTCTCACTAGAGATAAATGTGAAAATTTCTTAATCTTACAAACAGAAATCCTACTGCAATTATCTTATTTGCATTACCTACTTGTATTTTCCATTTAACAAGTTATTTTCTGAATACTTTAGTTAAATATTAATGCAAATACTAAGCAGCGTACACCAATATACAAATCAAGTACTGAAAAATAAATGAGACAATCACATAAAGGACACACTTATTTTTGGACAATTTTCCCTAGAAAAACCCAATGCGGGAAAATTGGTGCAACAGATCTTAGGGTTTTTATTATTTAGCAACAGTATTCTGAGTACAAGTAGGGTCCCAAAATCCAGCTCACTCAACAAAGAATAATCCTCGACAGATGGATAAAATAGTGAGTTTTACCTCACACTGCAAGTTCCGGTTGATCCAGATTAGAAACTAGTGAAACCCCAGCTGCCTCTGTGCAGTAGATGCGTAGGCCTGCGTGGGCATGACTGAGGACTACGTCAGCCCTTCTCTGCACTGATTTGCCTCTCAAAAAATCGGTTTTTAACCCTTCTGGCACATAAACCCTGATTTCATCTAAATTTGGACTGTCTCTTGGATGCTCTGTGCTGCCCATGTGTGGGCCTACGTCAGCCCCTCTGGGAACTGCGTTGCCTCTCCTAGTGGCTGCACTGCTTCCTTTGTTGTCTATGTTGCCCTTGCTCTGCAATGTACTCTTGGTCCTCTAACCAATAACTATTTTTTCCCCTCGCTACAACTTAATCACTAAGATCTTATGTTTGTCCGAGCATTGCTTCGTCAGAAGAATTCGATCTCTAGATTCACTGAACCCTCAAGCCTTCCTTTATACTTTTCCTGTTGAGAAATCAACAGTTGTGATCTAATCCTTAATCAACAGCTAAGATTAAATTAGACTTGATTCTCTTCACTTATAATTTTCTCATCCACATTTTAAATTAAATCACTTTAATTATTTAAATTCCTTAAGCTTTAACTTAGGCTCCATTTAAAATAATTAATTATTTGAATAACATTCACTCCGTGTGGAATTTCTCCAAACGAATTCTGGGTCTTGGAGATCTCATGTGTTCTAGCCCCTCCACAAAATTTCGGAGCTAGGGCACATCTGATGTGTTGTGGTTCATTTTCCTTTTCGTTTATTATATTTTTCAAAAAAAAAAAAAAAAAACACATATTTAGAAAATAAGACAAAATATAATATTTCATATGCCGAAAAATAATTTTATTTTTGTATGTTGGTCGATTAATATGTTGTTTAAAAGTGTGAAGGTGGGACCGATTTTTGGATTAATGCCTGTGCTAATCATCAGGTAGGATTCAAAGAAATGAAAGATGATCTCAGATCAGCGGAAACCCGCAGGCACAAACAACCTGCAGGTTATTAGTGTTGGTGCCTCTGCAGTTGACTCAGCCAGAAGTCTGCTGACCACATATCTATGGCTCATGATAGCTACATAGGTAGACCCCCGATGGGTTTTTCGTACCCCAGAGCACCCCTGCAATGACATAAGTAGCCCATGATGTAGACAGCACATGTTGCCAGCTGGGAGACACCTCATCTGTCGCATCATATTTTCATTACCTATCCAGTCAAGCATTGAATTAGCATTAATGATTCAAAATTCCATGCCATATATATAAGGTGTTGAAGTTCTTTATTCCTTATTGATTTTCATTCCCAATTGTCCAAGAAGTCATTATTTGCTTACCTCTGCATTTAATTATTCACCACCCTGAACTGATTCATGGCTAAATAGTCGTATTTGTCTGGTTCTTCTAGCCATATCCCTCTCATGGACATTGAGCATGATGTTGGGGATACGACTGTTGAGAATTTACCCTTCTACTAGCAAGTCTTTCTGAATGAGAAGAGTTCCCCCATTTATTCAGCCATGGTCAAGCCCGGTGTTTTGTCTGCATGTGTTCCTAGAACTTATCTTTTACCCGATTTTGTGCATTGGTTAGTGTCTACATTGTATCGTGGAAAATTTTTCGTTATGAATTACTTGGGGGAGAATTTTCTTCAAGTCACAACTTAGTTAGTTCGTCAAGCCCTTTGTTATCCCGAGTCTAAATCTTATGTCCAGTTCACTGAAGAATCATTGATAGCATTTTATGACAGTCTTGCAGGGCATGAGTTTACATAGGTTGTCTTCTTTCTAAAGCCGGAAGCAAAATGTTTTTCAGCAGATGATAAAGAGTTCACATTGGAGATTTTTGATGCAAAATTCAAGCCAGTACTACAATTTCTGTCAAAGATACTTGGAAAGGAGGATGTTGCTCAAATTGACAAGTTGGTGCTTGGGTTATTTGCCTTGATGATGAAACCTGATATGGTGTTGGATATTCCCTACTACTGGAAAGAGAACGTTAACACTCAGCTTATGAGTCTGTCCCTCACCGGGTCTTTCAGGTTTCATTTACTAATCACTTACTTATTCTTGTATCAAAATGTAGAATAATTTTTACATTTTGGGCTAAATATTATGGATGCAAATAAGAAAAGATAATCAGTAATATTTTGGACATATATAATAAGAAATGAACCAGATGAGGCAGGGGTGTTTGATTTTGCTGCTTATTTCATGCCAATTTCCTATAAGGTCTTGAATGGAGTTCCTCCATTTTTTTTTCCAAAAGCCCAGGAATTTCTTTAGTTAAGTGCTAATTGTAAACTTGGGGATTGGTTTGTGTATGATGATCATTCAGAAATTAGATTATATGGAGCTGGGATTGAACCTTATAGACTAGCAATATTTGTCCCCATGAAATTGTTTGCCTTGTAGTTTATTAGATAGATTCTGAATGTAGATCAAATACATTTTTTTCCAATGAAGAAAGGCCATTTATTTAAGTTTCCTATGTATTTGGGACCATTCATAGTGAATATGAGGCAAACAGAAAATGAAGCTAATAAGATGTTAGAAAACATGCACTTATTACTAGGTGAGAAATGGGCTTATGATCCACCCAAGGTAATCTCTAATAGAAGAGTTGAAAATGGTTATTCTGCTTTTGTTCATGATAGTAGGCATGAAGTAGAGAAGTTAGCTAACAAAGGTTTTGCAGACTATAATAGTACCAGCATTCAGACTCTAATTATTTCTGAATGGTTACGCAAAAGAAGCAAAGAGAAAGTTATTGATTCTGAAGATGAAGAACAGAGAGTAGAGAAAGGAGCTAGGTTGAGTGAAGAAATACCAAGCACCCAACTTGGTTTCCTTATTCAATTAGGAGATGCTTAGAATGCACCAGCTTCACCTCAAGACACGGAGTTGTTCAGGATCAAGTTCCTTTGATCAAGCAAGTTTTTTCTCGAATTGCAGAAAAGAATCAGAAGATTAAATCTAGTATGGAGGCTCAAGCTTAGTATCAGATTACTCCTGACCAAACCAGATTGTTGAATGCTATGGCCTTATAAATGGAACAGTTGAAAATTTATTTCTCTCACCCATCTGAAATGACAGTAGGGTCATCCAGCAGTTTTAAAACTGTTAATTTAAACATTGGTGTTAAGAATATCCCTTTACTTGGCAAAGTTAATTTGCATATGCAGACAGGTCAATTGATTGATAATGACCTAACTAAAACAAGTGCATCTGCTCATAAGGAAGAAAATATGTTAGGAAAAGTGATTAAATAGCTAAAATTGGAGAAGGCTAATTCTAGGGCTCTTTCAACTCAGAATCAAGAGTTGAAGAAGATAATTGTAAAAATTAGAGTGGACACCAATGATAAATCAGCTGTACAGGAGTTATTACAAAGTGCTGAGTCAAAAATCAATGTATTGAAGAAGAAGTTAAAATTACCTACTGGAGAGAATCCAATGGCAGCAGAGGTAGCAGAGGTAGAGAATGAAAAGGAAAGTCTTTTACAACAGTTTTTGTAGAAAGAGGAAGAGATTTCTAAATTAAAGGAGTCAGTACTTAACTTAAAAAGTAAAATTGAATTGCATTCTTGCACCATAGTCATGTCATCTGGAACTAATGATCTAGCAACAAGATTGTCCTAGTTGAGCACAGAGTTAAAGATGGAAGAGATTGATCTTAAGAAAACTCAGAGTGACCTTGACACAATGATGAAGATCATGCATGGTGAAGAAGGAGAAATCAATAAGTATAAATCAGATTACTAGACAGCTTATGATGAAATCAATAATCTTAAAGAAAAATTGAAAGGAAACATGTCTTTAATTCAAGCAAAGGATATTGTGTGGAATGAAATCATTAAATTCATGAAAATAGTTTGGGAATCCTTGGTTATAGTGTGACAGGAAAAAAACATAGTCAGAGATTTACAAGAGCTTGTTCTGACTGAAAAGTAGAAGACTCTTAATAGAGCTTTATGGGCAAAGAAATTCATTGATTTTATCAATTCCAAGATAGATCAGGAGCTGGAAGAACATGAAATCAAAGATAGAACATTGTGTGTTCTAGAGATAAATAATTTGATTGTGAAAAATGCTTTCAGAAAGTCGACAGAGAAGAAATTGACAAAAATCAAACAGGCTATAAACAGATTTGATAATATATTCAACCAAAGGACTAGAGCGGGGTTGCCATCATGCTGGGATCTAACATGCATTCTTCTATCATGGGATTCATATTAGCCTTTATTAGTGATATAAAAGAGCAAGATTGATAATGCCCATGAAAAAACTGCAATCTTGAAAGGAGCTACAGTTTTCAATTCCTTACACAGGCATTTTCAATTACTATGGATGGTAAAGATTTTGTTCACAGAAAGGCTCGCTTTCAATAGGATCACTGCTTTCAAATTAGAATATCACAAGTTGGTCAATTCTCCTAAAGCCAACATTGAAATTTGGAAAAAGTGTAGAGCATGGATGGCTAATTCACTGGGTGACACCTCATGATCAGATTTGGATCAAGGACCTAAGTGATAGCTCAAATTTAAAATTGTTCGAAAGTGTGTCAAACCTGAGCGACTGGATATATATCATCTTACTGATTCTGGCACCGTGAATGGTTTGAAAAATCGACACCGTATGAAGAAGTCATCACGATTTGAAAAGTCCAGTAAATTGCAAATTTTGTCATTTGACCAGGGTTGACTGGTGAAAGGTACAGTCACAAAAAGAATATTCCAGGGAAAATTCCTTGGAATATTCCTTCTAGGCTAGTCGAATGTTGACAAGTGGCAGGGTATTATTTTCTCAATGGTTGCACGTGTTTTTTTTGGCCAATCAGGGGGTGACATGTGGCCAGCCCTGACGCCGCCACGTGTCCCCCGAATGGCATGTCAAAATTTTGGTGGTGCGGGTAGGAGTCGACCCCGTGACCTCCTCACTAGCATGCCTGCGCTTTACTGCTCAATCTACCAGTGGTTCTTAACCATAAGGATTGACGATTTTTATTTATTTTTTAATTAAAACTGCATTGGGGGTTGGAGGGGCCATCCCCTCCCCATATGGCCTTAGCCCATAAATCGTGGGCCAAACCACCAGCGCACGTTACCCATAGCATTAAACTATAGCAATAGTCACCTGAAAATTCATCACGTGGTCTTCCTCTGATAGTTCCGCTTAACACCAACAGCAAACGGTTGCACGTTAACCTTATCACATGGCATGGTTTAATGCCAACAGTTTCCCCCGATAGTTGCGGCTTGTTAACCGCGTGGTTCGGGTTGGCATGTGGCCACCCAACCATAAATTTAAATGTAATGGTTAGCCCCTGACAGAAAATAAGGAGGCGTGCTTTATGTGCATATTTTTGGCAAACTTTAACTCCAATTAACTGGAGTGCTCCATTTTTAGTGCAGTTGTATTAGGGGTTACTGGGAAAAATTGATTGTGCTTTATCTTGAGCATTACTCAACCATTCTTGGAGTGTGAATAGTAAATTTCAACTTTCTTGGACATTCCAGATTGATTGGTGAGGGTTTCAGAGCCATCATAGGACTTCTAAGCATGATTTTGCTTCAAATAAGTTCTAGGGGCCACTAGGAGCTAGCAGCAGAAAGAGGCCTAGCTAGGGAAGCTAGAGGCCTTACTCAACAAACCAATTGTCTATTCTGACTATTTTGAAATTTATGAATCCAATGGAAGGATTTTCAAAATCTTTTGAATACTTTTGAAGGCCAAGATGCTTCATATGCTTCAGAGAAGTTTTCAGTGAGCCCAAAGCCACAGGGTGCCACCAAGTGTTTGGGGCATAAACAGAGCCGCCAGAGGCCTTTTTCGACAAGTGAATACTCTATTCTGAATATTTTGGACATTATGAATAAAATGGAGGTATTTTTAGATCCATTTGGAGACTTCTATAGCCGAAGAAGCCACAGGGAAGTTTCGGGCAACCCAGGGCCACAGGGTCCCACCAAGTGTTTGGGGCATAACCAGAGCAGCCAAAGGAATTTTTCAGCAAGTGAATAGTCTATTCTGACTATTTTGGACATTCTGAATCCAATGGAGGTAATTTCAGTTCCATTTGGAGAATTATAAAGCTGAATAAGCCACATGGAAGTTTCGGGTAGCCTAGGGCCAACAAGGATTAGAGGCCTATATTGGGGAGCCAGAGCTCATTTTGAGAAAATGATCAATCTATTTTGGATGTATAATATATGATAGAGATAGTAGAAAAGGTTTCAGGGACATTAAAGGATTTCTTAGGTAGTTAGTGCCACAGAGAAGGTCAGGGAAGCTTAAGGGCACCGACAAAATAAGTCAAGTCTAAGGGAGCGGAGATCCATCTTCAGAGAGATAGCAGCCATTCCAGGGGTCTAATGGTATTATAAACGCATTGGTTCAGTTCATATAACCATTAGATTTGAGTTAGTAACTTTTAAAATAAATTTTCCATCATAATCCCAAAGAGCCAAGTTAGTTGACAAAGGCCCAAGGAGATGTAGCCCACGATATTTGGGTAAACTCCTTTATTAAGTTTTTTTTCATGTGTTGATGCTTATTTGCTGCACTTTATGGTTTTTGTACATGCTTAAAATCAGAAAAAACAAATGTTTAATTCCTCACATTTTAAAACATTAAAACAATTAACAACACATACACTTGTTTTAAGAATTCAATTCTGCACAGTCAAGTAGAAGAAAGATCTTAAATTGTTTAACTGAGTGGGAGGTACTTGCAAAGCATAGAAATTTATACACCCATTTCAGATCACCTTAGCACCCATAAGGACACATCAGCAAATCAGGGAAACATAGTGATTCATTATTTGTAATTTTTTCAAGTCAATAATATACATTTACAGAATACTTTTATCAGACCCGAGATTCATTATGTGTTCTCTCATGTGTTTGTTTTACCTATATTTTTTATTTTTATGTAGTTAGTTTTATGTATAATCACTTGGAATTTGTGTTTAATCATGCTCCAATTTCCTGTATGCATATGGTTTACTGTTCAAGTTGTGTTTTGATGAGAATACACACATGCCTCAGCTTCCATGTTAGATTTTTTCATGTAATTGAGTTCCCTCTAACTCCATTCCCAATGGTAGCTACTTATTAACATCCTTCACATGCATAAAAAAAAACATTCAAAATACATTCAAAGTTAGCCATCTTTGTCTCCAAAAAGTTTCTATTCAATATCATCATACGTTACCTCGAGAGAGCCCTCTCAAGTTGGAAAGGCTAAGTTCCAACTAAAAGTGGTCTGAAATAGTTACTCTAGGTTGACTATTGAAGCAACCCATCAGTTTCAATTTAGTGATAACACAAAGGAGGAGCCTATTATTCCTTTTGTTCCTCATCCTCCTCCTTTCTCTATTTCGATGAGGGCGCTTTTGTGCGATGATATTAAAGTTTGGAAATCTACCCATCAAATTCATAATCTATCTTCTCATCGTCCTTCAACTTTTCATGATTCAAATTAAATGGAGGAAATCCTGGAATGGCTCATGAAGCCTATGGTGAAGACTAATATTTTCATTCCTCAAGACAATATTAACACTCATAACTCTAGTATTGAATCTGATTTGGATTTTTGTTATTGTCTATCATCTACATGCCATGACTCTTATGCTCTTGATCAATCTACTCCACCAGCTAGTTTTTTACACTCTCTTTATTTTCAAGTTGTTGGTCCAAATTGTGATCAGGTGCAAGGTAGTCACATTTCGCAGGTAGAGGAGCGGGAAGATGAAGATTCTTTCAATATTTCTTCTCTTTTTCAAACTCCTTCATGTGAAGATGATGTTTCCTAATTCTTGGCTAATATTGAATATGGTAATCTTGGTAGTCAATCAAATGCGACCAGTTTGTGTAATCAAACTCAATTCATATGTTTCAATCATTCTGATGAGGATGAATTCGTTGATACATATGATGATGAATACCTAAGTGAACCAATTGACCTTTTAGTTTCTCAAGAATATTCTATTTTGAAATATTTAGATCTTAAATTTTTTCTATCAAAGAAAATTCACTTATGAATACTTCTTCCTCTTCACCTCTCTATCCTTTGTGTTTTAGTTTTTACAATGCATCAACTTGTAATGGAGACTCTTAATTCTCTTCAAGTTTTTTATATCACGAGTTGAATGTTGAAATGTCTATCCTTATCGTCTCTTGCTTTGTATGGGGGAAACTCTTTGAAAAAGTGTGATCACGAGATTTCTCCGATTCATACATCTGTAGATTTATGATCAAAAGAATATTATGACTTGAGTAATATGTTTGTTGAAGTTGAAAAATATGATCAAACCAGTGATGTAGATAGTTGTGATCTATATAATGATGATTCTATTAACTTAATCAATGTTGAAGTTTGCAACAAGAAATAGTGAAATTGGCATCCGGAAACAACATCCTTGATCCTAGTAAAAATTAAGCACCTACACTAGGTGGGGCCCACACAGGCTATTTTTAAGTGGATATTTATTTATAAATGCATGAGAAAATTCTATTTATAGATGAGTTCTATTTATAGATGTATGTGCAAGTTCTATTTATAGATTGCATGTCTATTTATAGATATATGTCAACTATTAATATCCCTTAATATTAGTTGGAAAATAAACAATAATATATTCTCAATGAGCACTTGGAAATAGTTAACTGAAGTGGAAAATCAGTTAGCTATAGGAATTTCGAGTTGAGTGGTTGGTTGGTGGGACATGCAAGTTGACTTGAGTTTTAACTGAGTGATTCGAAGTTGTAACAGAGTTGGAAGTGTAGTTATGAAAGTTGTAAAGTATTTTAACTCAGTTAAGTGAGTTAAACTCAATTGTGCTAGTTGTAACTGAAGATACGCTAGTGAGAGATCAATTGAATTAATTATTAATTAATTCACAATTAGTGGTCTCACATGCAACTAAAGATTTACTACTATTAACTACATGCATGTCAGATCCAATGGAGACCCAGTTAAGATGTAGGAAGGCTTTGAGATGAAAAGCCACACCATATGCTATATGGAAGGCTTTGACGGATCCATTCCAAAGTAGCAGCGACCATAGGAAATTGGCGCTCAAAGATAAACTTAGGAAGATCAAGATGGAAAAGAATGACACTATTCTGGTATACTAAACAATTTTTTTCCATTGTCGAGATAAACTTGGTAGTGTAGGAATAAGTGTTTATGATGATGATTTGGTGGGTTTGGATCTCTTGTGACTTCCTAAGAGTTGGCATTGTTAGCCCCCTATAAATTTTTTGACAAGCAAACAAGGGGCTAAAATGTTTTTGAGCCTTCAAGGAATGCATTTCCCCTGAAAACACATCATCCTTGAAGCCTCCTTATGCCCTTGTCCTTTGATAAAATCCCCTCTACTGTTTCCAGTTACAAAGCCTCTCTAATTGTAAATAAATTCCCAAAAGGCCTCCTTTTTCCCCTTTTACCATCCCTTCTAAACCTCTGCTTCATCCCCTTTCACTCCTCTCTTTTCCCCCCATTAACCCTCTAAATCACCTTAAGTCCCCTTTTAAACCCTTCAAATACTCTTTGTTTTTTTTAATAAACCCTTTTCCTCTCTATTGTTACCCTTCTTTGGCCTTAAAAGCATTGAAAATAGGCCAAAAACCCACTTTCTACCTCATAATAGGCTTTAGCCCCTTTCGGCTAAGCCCTAACCACTTCCCCACGTGACCCGGCTGCTAAAACCAAGCGCTAGCCATAAATTTCTTATCGCAATCGGAGAGTTGGAGCGGAGTGTATTACTTTTTAAATAGATAACTCTGATTGCGATAATGTTTTTGTTCTAACAAACCGCGAGGTGATCTCCGCTGTCGATCCTCGCCGATCCGACGGTCCGCGCTAGTTATACATCGCACCCGTCGCCCCGATTCATTCACTCCTCCGATTATATCGGAGCCATCGATCTACCTCCAGATCGGACAGCTGTCGCTCCATCACACCGCCACTCCAATCGCAAATCAGAACTTCTAGCCGTGCCACCCCTCCGTCCCTTCCGATTGTGATCCCTTGATCCGATCCCAACCGTCCATCTGATGTAGATCCAATGGCCCAGCGCTAATTGCTTCACACTCATAGCTCCTCCCTTTCCTACCTACGATTAAATGTAAGCCATTGATCTGACTCCAGGATCCAATGGCCATCACATAATCGTGACATTGCTCCAATCGCAATCGTAAATTTCAAACTGTGTCACCCTCTGTCCCCCTCCGATTGTGACCCACCAATTGAATCGCAACCATTCACTGCCTTCGATCTGACGGTCCGCATTGAATTGCCCTCCGCCCATGACCGGGTCCCACATCAAGCCCGTTTCCTATGTTTCATTCGATTTCCTTTGTATTTCCTCCAAAGGTCTAAACCTCACGGTTTACACTAATGTTATTTCTCCGCCCGATTGACTATTAACCCTTTGTCTGTTGATCCCGATTGTCGATCTTCATCTGCCCCTATGATCGGACGGCCCTCATTCATCCTCTCATAAAAACTCCATCAACGACCGTCGTTTCTACAGTTCCGCCACCATTCCTCCAGGCCTTCAAAGTATTCTTCCACCCCCCCTTGGATTTTATAACGGGTTTATTACATTGTGCAGGGTTTCACAAAGAGGCCATTACAACAGTGGCTAGGTGAAACAACAAAGATGAATTATAGGATTTACGCCCATAATTGAAGATTAACGCCTAATCCCGTGATCAAAGGAAGAAGGCGCAGTTCGAAGACCAAATGCACATGTAACAAGCCATATCTGTGTTAATGTTAGCAAAGTACCTTTCTCCAGAAAGATTGCCTTTCAGCGTTCTCCATGCCTCCTCGAGCCATTAACAGATGAAATACATTGGTAGAAGTTTCTATTACTGTCAGGACCACAGTTATGAGGTATGGAGAGACCTGTAGACCTTTCCGCAATGTCTCTTGTTCCAGAAAACTAGCACAGAGTTCCAAACAGCCAGAAGGACTTCACTAAACATCCGAGGTCAAATCCGACCTGACAGAGATCTCTGAACCGGTCTACAGAGTACAGTGCAGACCGATTAAGCAGAGTGGGTTCAGACTCTTCCACCACTATGTCTTAATGGATCCATTTAATTTGTATCTACTCCTGCTATTATTCATTCTCCTATAAGTATTCCCGAGAACATATTGTAATGGTGGTTTTTCGGTTGTTTCCGATTGTTGTTAGAGGGATTATTTTTTACTGCAGAATAGTCTTGGGAGGGAGTAGCGGAGTATTTTGTAATGTAGTAGGCTGGGAGGAAAAATTCTGGACTGTAACAGCCATTGAGCTCAGTGTATGTGAATGGTTTAGCATCAATTAATCAAGCACATTTCATAGGATCCTGGTCTATTACTACAGGTGATGTTTCTCTCTTTGCGTCATTTATTTACACTTTCATGTTGTTCATTGTTGTTGGCTTGCATCAGAAATATGGCATAGGATTTACCCTTGTTAGGTACCCTGTGTCTCTGTTCTCCTTGCCTTCAATGTTTTCAGCTGTATGTGTTATCTAAGAGTAAATTCAGCTTATTTAACCAGTGTAGTGGTTCCATATGCTGCTAGCGGATGTATGAATTAGGAGTTTGCTGCTTGGATATTCTTACTGGTGTCAAAGCATTGAAGGTTCAAAGTCCTTCTCTGATCTAGAGACCCTTATCTCTATTCTCCCCTGAAGCATGCTAAATCTGACCTGGAGTTAAATGACCTATGGTCTAATCTATAAGTTTCCCCTTTGTTCCTCCTTTGAGAGTTGCCTATGAGTATGTCCAAGCAGGTCTGGAGTTAAATGACCTCTGACCTGATCTATAGACAGAAACTGGGTTTCTTTTCTTCTTTCACCTTCAATCCTTAATGTTCCATCCCACCATCTATCTAAGAAGATCCTTTAGTGTAGATGACTTGCCCTCTGAAAGCCTTGGCTAGTTGTTGCAAGTAATTCTCCTTTCATGACTCCATAGCCCAATGGATGGCACTTTCTTGACCTATCCTCTTTGCCAAAACATCTTGTTGCTTTGTTCCTTTTCTCCCATTACTTTCTCAATATATGATCTCATGACCAGCCCAGCAACCAACCAACCAAATCATTTTAAACCACCCTTTGTGCTTCATACCTAGCCTAATACCTCATTTTGAGCTTTCAAAGATATATCATTCTTTGTTTTATGGAGAGATCCCTCTCCGGATCCAGGAGGGCTAGATCCTAGGATCCCAAAGTGGTTTGATGTTGTCTTATCTTTTGGTATTGCCAAATCTTCCAAAACATAGGAACCCCAACATAATGGTGACTCCGCTGGGGAATGATACCAATCAGCCTGATTTGGTAAATCACTGTGGTGGACAGTAAAATTTTGAATCATCCACCTGGCGACTCCACTGTTCCTAAATGATTAAAAGACTCCACTGGTGATCAATAAACCGCTGATTAATTTTGTTTTCACATGACTCCACTGGGAGACCAGACACATTACAACATCATTCCCACCAATGGAAGACTCTGAGTTAAGTCCCCTTGAAGAGTTTCGTTACGGAATATCAGGTATACTAGCCCAACTCAGAAGCAAAGACCTTCCAGAGGTTTTCCGTTCCAGCTCAAGATTCAATGATCAACCTGAGCTGAAGAAATTTTTTCTAGAAGTGTTGGTGAAAAGGTATGAAGTTGAGATTGAATTTCTTAACTCACAAGAGAAATCATACCATTTCAGAGACCCCAGAGCATTTTTGGAAAGTCTCCCTTCCCCTAAGAGGGGAGAGATTCCACTGCCTATTGAAGTACAAGAAGAAGGTGATCAGGTTTTCAATAGCCACTTTGAAGATGTAGTGGAGGATGCAGTAATCAAAGCTGCCCAGGATAAAGACAACCTACCAATCGTGGAGGGCCTAAAAGAAGAACTTTTACATCATCTGTTCATTGATCCTGTGGCAGAATACATGGAGGCCCTGATCAGTCCAAATACTCCAGCATTGATCCTTAGTACAGGCCAAATTCATCAGGAGTGGTCACTACTGATGGTGACCTCAGTTTTGAAGAACCACATGCAGAGCACCCTGTGGTTATCTCTGACAGGCAGTCAGGGCTCATATCCTTCCTTGTTACTACTTGATTGGCCGCATTGGCATTATTGTATCACCTATAACATCAGAGATTTCCAAGCAGAGTAGGGTAGGTAGGAAAGATCAATAAAGCTCAGTGTGTGAGTATGTATTTAGTTTTTTTTAATTTATACAAAGTCCAGCAAACTAGACTGTCTAATCCTAGTTTGGTTGTTTTTAAATTTCTGTTGTATAATATAGAGAAGAAATCTGCTAGACAGTCTAATCCTAGCAGATAGTAGTTTAAGTAGAGAAACTATGAGGCCAAAAATCTAATCTGGTCTCATGGAGTAATAAGGGTAGAAGTAGAATAGGTTTATTTTCCTGCTTGTAAAAAATTGGTGATGTAAAGGGTCTGCAAGTCCAAATGCACCCAGAAGAAAAAATGTTAGGACTATAGTGTGGGTAGATAGTTGTTTGGGAGAAATTTTACTGCTGATAAGATGTCTTCATGGTTTGTGGTAGCTGATCCAAGAAAGAAAGGATGTGTCAAGTACCAGGCATCTAGCCTACAATAAAGATTTATCTTCTGAATTCTTGACTCCTTCAAGAAGAAGCCATCCCCATGTGGAGCCACTGTTAGCCCCCTATAAAATTTTTGACAAGAAAACAGGGGGCTAAAATGTTTTTGAGCCTTCAAGGAATGCATTTCCCCTAAAAACACATCATCCTTGAAGCCTCCTTATGCCCTTGTCCTTTGATAAAATCCCCTCTGTTGTTTCCAGTTATAAAGCCTCTCTGATTGTAAAGAAATGCCCAAAAGGCCTCCTTTTTCCCCTTTTACCATTCCTTCTAAACCTCTACTTCATCCCCTTTCACTCCTCTCTTTTCCCCCCATTAACCCTCTAAATCACCTTAAGTCCCCTTTTAAACCCTTCAAATACTGTTTGTTTGGTTTAATAAACCCTTTTCCTCTCTATCGTTACCCTTCTTTGGCCTTAAAAGCATTGAAAACCCATTTTCTACCTTATAATAGGCTTTAGCTCCTTTCGGCTAAGCCCTAACCACTTCCCCATGTGACCCGGGCGCTAAAACCAAGCGCTGGCCGTAAAGCGCTTATTGCAATCGGAGAGTTGGAGCAGAGCATATTACTTTGTAAAAAGAGAACTCCAATTGCGATAATGTTTTTGCTCTAATGAACTGCGGGGTGATCTCCGCCATCGATCCTCACCGATCCGACGATCCATGCTAGTTCTACATCGCGCCCGTTGCCCCGATTCATTCACTCCTCCGATTATATTGGAGTCGTCGATCTGCCTCCAAATCGGACGGCTATTGCTCCATCGCACCGTCACTCCAATCGCAAATCGGAACTTCTGGCCGTGCCAACCCTCCGTCCCTTCCGATTGCGATCCCCCGATCTGATCCCAACCGTCCATCCAATGCAGATCCAACGGCCCAGTGCTAATCACTTCACGCCCATCACTCCTCCCTTTTCTCCCTACGATTAAATGTAAGCTGTTGATCTGACTCCAGGATCCAACAGCCATCGCATAATCACGACATTTCTCCAATCGCAATCGCAAATTTCAAACAGTGTCACCCTATGTCCCCCTCCAATTGCGACCCGCCGATTGAATCACAACCATTCACTGCCTTCGATCTGACAGTCCGCATTGAATCACCCTCCGCCCATTACCAGGTCCCACATCAAGCCCATTTCCTATGTTTCATTTTATTTCCTTTGTATTTCCTCCAAAGGTCTAAACCTCACGGTTTACACTAATTTTATTTCTCCACCCGATTGACTATTAACCCTTCATTTGCTGATCCCGACCGTCGATCTTCGTCTGCCCCTATGATCGGACGACCCTCATTCATCCTCTCATCAAAACTCCATTTCATTTCATTTTCAGTTGTTTCCTCCACGACCGACATTTTTACAGTTCCGCCACCATTCCTCCAGGCCTTCAAAGTATTCTTCCACCCCCCCCTGGATTTTATAACGGGTTTATTCTATTGTGCAAGGGTTTCACATAGAGGCCATTACAGTAGTGGCTAGGTGAAACAGCAGAGACGAATTACAAGATTTATGCCCATAATTGAAGATTAACGCCTAATCCCGTGATCAAAGGAAGAAGGCGCAGTTCGAAGACCAAATGAACATGTAACAAGCCATATCTATGTTAATGTCAGAAAAGTACCTTTCTCCAGAAAGACTGCCTTTCAGCGTTCTCCATGCCTCCTCGAGCCATTAATAGATGAAATACACTGGCAGAAGTTTCTATTACTGTCAGGACCACAGTTATGAGGTATGGAGAGACCTGCAGACCTTTCTGCCATGTCTCCTGTTCTAGAAAGCTAGCGCAGAGTTCCAAACAGCCAGAAGGACTTCACTAAACATCCGAGGTCAAATTTGACCTGACAGAGATCTCTGAACCTGTCTACGGAGTACAGTGCAGAGCGATTAAGCAGAGTGGGTTCAGAATCTTCCACCACTCTATCTTAATGGATCCATTTAATTTGTATCTACTCCTGCTATTATTCATTCTCCTATAAGTATTCCCGAGAACATATTGTAATGGTGGTTGTTCGGTTGTTGCCGATTGCTGTTAGAGGGATTCATTTTGACTGCAGAATAGTCTTGGGAGGGAGTAGCAGAGTAGTTTGTAATGTAGTAGGCTGGGAGGAGAAAGTCGGGACTGTAACAGCCATTGAGCCCAGTTTATGTGACTGGTTTTGCATCAATTAATCAAGCACATTTCATAGGATCCTGGTTTATTACTACGGGTGATGTTTCTGTCTTTGTATCATTTATTTGCACTTTCATGTTGTTCATTGCTGCTAGCTTGCATCAGAAATATGGCATAGGATTTACCCTTGTTAGGTACCCTATGTCTCTGATCTCCTTGCCTTCAATGTTTTCAGTTGTATGTGTTATCTAAGAGTAAATTCAGCTAATTTAACTAGTGTAGCGGTTCCATATGCTGCTAGCTTATGTATGAATTAGGGGTTTGCTTCTTGGATATTCTTTCTGGTGTCAAAGAATTCAAGGTTTAAATTCCTTCTATGATCTATAGACCATGGCTCTGTTAAACTTATCTCTATTTTCCCTTGGAGCATGCTAAAGCTGACCTGGAGTTAAATGACCTCTGGTTCGATCTAGAAGCTGCCCCTTTGTTCCTCCTTTGAGAGTTGCCTATGAGTATATCCAAGCAGGTTTGGAGTTAAATGACCTCTGACCTGATCTATAGACAGAAATTGGGTTTCTTTTCTTATTTCACCTTCAATCCTTAATGTTCCATCCCGCCATCTATCTAAGAAGATCCTTTAGTGTAGATGACTTGCCCTCTGAAAGCCTTGGCTAGTTGTTGCAAGTAATTCTCCTTTCATGACTCCATAGCCCAATGGATGGCACATTCTTGACCTGTCCTCTTTGCCAAAACATCCTGCTGCTTTGTTCCTTTTCTCCCATTACTTTCTCAGTCTATGATCTCATGACCAGCCCAGCAACCAACCAACTAAATCATTTTAAACCACCCTTTATGCTTCATACCTATCCTAATACCTCATTTTGAGCTTTCAAAGATATATCATTCTTTTTTTATGGAGAGATCCCTCTCCGGATCCAGGAGGGCTAGATCCTAGGATCCCAAAGTAGTTTTATGTTGTCTTATCTTTTGGTATTGCCAAATCTGCCAAAACATAAGAACCCCAACAGGCATAGTTATGAAGACTTTGTCAACGGACAAGAAAAATTTCCGAATTGGGAATGACTGTGGTCGGATCTGGTGTAGGAGGAGTTCACGCGGAACACTAGAGATGGATCTTCATCAAAGCATGATGATGAAGATGATTGTGCTTTGGATGCCAAGGCGGAGAAGGGGAAGGGGAAGAAATTCCATTCTAAATCTTAGGTGAAGATGGCAAGGAGCACAACATGTCCAAAGTGAAGTGTTTTCATTGTCACGAGTATGGACATATTGCCACAAATTGTCCACAAAAGAAGAAGAACAAGATGGTTGTTGGAGTTGTAGCTTGTGAGGCTCTTTCCTCGCAATTTGAGCTTTACTTCTCATTGATTGCATGCATGGTGTCAAGTGCATTGGGATCGGGGTGGTACTTGGATAGTGGTGCTTCCTTTCACATGAAGGGAGATAAGAAACTTTTCAGTGACTTGGAGGCGAAATATCTCCAGATGCATATTGGGTTGGGCGACAATGGACGATACAGTGCGACTGCCATTGGTACCATTACCTTTCAGATGGCATCAGGTAAACTCTTTCATTTAAAATATGTAATGCATGTACCAAGTTTGAAGAAAAATTTAGTCACAGTCGAAATGTTAGAGGATAGAGGCTATGATGTTGTCTTTAGTGAAGGAAAAGTTCTCTTGTGACACAAAGAAACAGAGCAAGCCAAGAAGGGTGGGATTTGAGTTAAGAATCTCTATATACTTGATGTATATGGGACTTCTACAGAGCTTCCTCTTGTTGGGAAGTGTGAGAAATCCATGCAATTAACCCATGAGAGGGATCTAGATTTGCATGCAGGTAAGAGTGAGCCTCAGGATGTGGGGCAACCATAAGATGAGGATCATGGAGTGCTAGCAGCCACTCATGTAGAGAAATTATGTGCCAGGTGGGCAGAGGGAGCGAATGCAGCTATACCACCAGGCGAGAGATAGGGCGACATGCATGAATGATCCCAAGAAGAAAGTTCTGGGCAAGATTCATTGAGATGGTGTGGATCTCATGGATCGAACCTGGATATGAGGATCCCACAGAGCAGCAATAGCAGGATCATGTGGATTGATGTAGTCAAATGTCGTGAGGACATGAAACCAAAGTGACACTGTCGGATACTAGAGCACGGATCAGAGTTGACAGCAAGTGCAGAGTGCATGGATGTAGAGGTCAATAATGTAGTGGATCCAGAAGACATGTGCAGTTGGTACCAGCAGCAGTCAGAATACTTTGATGATAGATGTATTATACTAATTCAGTTGTTTAGAGGTTATTCAGTTTCAGAAATTTTTCATGAAAAGGTTGTTGGGCGCATGCATGGAGTTTCATGGCGCATGCAAAGGTTGTAGTGCGCATGCATGGAGTTGCATGTTGCATGCAAAGACACACCTTTCTTGTTGAGAGGGAGTGTTGAAGTTTGCAACAATAAATAGTGAAATTGGCATCCAGAAACAACATCCTTGATCCTAGTGAAAATTAAGCACCTACACTAAGTGGGGCCCACACAAGCTATTTTTAGGTGGATGTCTATTTATAGATCAATGAGAAAATTCTATTTATAGATGAGGTCTATTTATAAATTTATGTGCAAGTTATATTTATAGATTTCATGTCTATTTATATATGCATGTCGACTATTATTATCCCTTAATATTAGTTGGACAATAAACAATAATATATTCTCAATGAGCACTTGGAAATACTTAACTGAAGTGGAAAATCAGTTAGCTATAGGAATTTCGAGTTGAGTGGTTGGTTGGTGGAACATGCAAGTTGACTTGAGTTTTAACTGAGTGATTCAAAGTTGTAACAGAGTTGGAAGTGTAGTTATGAAATTTGTAAAGTAGTTTAAAATGAGTTAAACTCAGTTGTGCTAGTTGTAACTGAAGATACACTAGTGAGAGATAAAGTGAATTAATTATTAATTAATTCACAATCAGTGGTCTCACATGAAACTGAATATTTACTACTATTAACTACATGCATGTCAGATCTAGTGGAGACCCAATTGAGATGTAGGTGAAAGGGATAAATTGACTATCATTTGTGAGATTATCGGTTGCACACATGCAACCACACACACATTGGATGTGCCTATGAGGATTGCGCAGTCAATGCAGGAAATAATCAATCATTTAGGGGTTCTTGACCATCAGGGATTGCGCAGTCAATGCAGGCAAGAATCAATCATTCAGGGGTTCTTGACCATCAGGGATTACGCAGTGGAGGCAGGCTTTCTAGAGACAGTAAATTGGAAAAGTGATTTGCCAATTTTTGTATGACAGTGTGAGACAGTTAGCTATTATACTGAGAGCTCTTGGAGTATAGCTTTGTATGTAATTGTTTCATGATCCATGTTACAATACATAATAGAATATACTGGGGTTTTTAGCTTTATGCTTTCCCGGTAAATTATCTGTGTTATGTGTGATCGATCTTTCTTCATGATATTGCTATTGGCAATTGTGTTTTAAATTCCGCAAAGATTTTGTAGAAATGATTCTGTATTTAACAATGGCATATAATTGTTAGATCAGGAGAATCTAGGTAATACATATTTTGTATTAAATTTGTATAATTAATAATAGTTTTCCACATGAAATTTGCAATCTGACTTAGTTTGTAAAATTTTCTTATATGTCTTTTCAAATTTCTGGAACTTTTCAGGAGGTCGAGGCACTTCAACTCTCGTTGATGGTTATGTCAAGTCCTTGCAATCCTGGTAAAATTCTTGAACCATGTTAGATCTAGGTTTTCTCGTGCAATTATTTCATTCGTATTGTTTCATTGGATGCAAAATCGTTCTTGATGTACTTTGGGATTTGTTGTTACAATTTTCCTTTTTCTCGAGATCAAGTTTCTTATCATATTGTTGTAGTGAATTCAACCTCATGCAAATCTCTTATATCGAATTTAGGTTTGGAGTGTATACCTTTCATAAATGCATAGAATTGCAAAGCAGATCAATTTGAATATTACTTTTTGCCAAAGAATTCATATATGTTGAGTGTTATGGAGAATAATCAGGTCCTAGTTTTTCTTATGAATGTCTTCATGACACTATAAATCCTCTTCAGTGTTGGCAAGTGCTTGAGATAGTTTTTTAATTGGGTTCCTCTTTTTCATCCATTACATCCCAATTGGTTTTGTATGTTCGTTATACTAGCATTCCTTTTCAATTATTTTGATGATTGTGATGCTTTTAAAATTTGTCATTAGTTACAAGAAAACAGCTTGTCACATTCGGCATGCGAGGAAGTTGATTCTATTATTGAGAGAATTTTCAAAGCTGTTCATTTTGATTTATCTTTGTTAACTACAAATCTAGAATCTAATGCTTTAATCAATCCATATGATCATGATTTTGTTTCTGATGACCCTCATTCAGCTTACCATTTTCTCATCAACAGATCAGATGATAGTTGTGTTACATCCTTTGATCTTTATTGTTTAAAATCTTGTTATTTGGGTATTTTTGAAGCAATTGAAGCACTTAAGCCTTATCTAATGCTTAAGTCAGGTCCCCACTATCGCATCATGCCTATTGAATATGATCAGATCCATTTTCCCTCATGATATTCTCATCCTGACTCCATTCTTTTAATTGAAAATTCATCTTTTCAAATATTCCAGGGTTCTCGAGAGGACTATCTTGAATTTTACGATCCAATTGTTGAATGGTTGGATCAATCCTACTTGGAAAGATACATCGTAAATAAAATGTTTCAATATTTCCTCACACTTTCCAAGAAGTATAGTGCACATGAAGATGCATTCACAAGAATTTTTCGAGGTTTGTTTAATTATTGTTTTCATCAAAAAGGTAAAAATGTGAATTGGGTAGAAGTATTGATTATAACACATTTTTCTAGTGGTAGGAGATACCTTGAATTCTCTCTACAAGTTATTCAAGCTCTTATCTTTTCTCTTGCACATTACTTTATATCAGTTTTAATCAATCGTATCTTTGTGATTGCGGGTTGGGAACAACTACACTAGCTACATTGGAAATTTGACTATACATAACACCGACCTTCTAACTAGTTAGGTTAGGAGTAGGTTTAGTTGCATGTTAGTTTCCTTTGCACATTCATCATGCACTCGTTTTCCGTAGTTTCTCTTATGTTTTCTAACTTTTGTCTTGCATCCTCTTTTCGTTCAACCTCCTTTTGTTTGTCCTCTTGGTTTTGTTTCCTTCTTGTGTTTTGTCTTTTATTCTTTGTTTAATGATACTTTTCATGAAGGGTTTCCCATGTGGGCTCTAAAGATGAGTGTGGAAAAATAGAAAAGGACTTTGTGACACTGCAAAATTTGGCTAATACTCTTCCCTTCTTCCTTGTCTTGGTTATGCCTTTTGGTCAATCAAGTTCCGACAGAAAATGCAATCCTTGTGTAAGGAAATCCTTGTGTCGAACCATGATCTCCATGTCTATTATGGAAACCTCATGCCTACTCTTGGGCCTTGATGTTTCGTTGTTTTCAAGTGTTGAAGTTTGAAACAAGAAACAATGAAATTGGCATCCGGAAACAACATCCTTGATCCTAGTGAAAATTAAGCACCTACACTAGGTGGGGCCCACATAGGATATTTTTAGGTGTATGACTATTTATAGATGTATGTGCATGTCTATTTTATTATCCCTTAATATTAGATGGACATTAAACTATAATATATTCTAAAGGAGAACTTGGAAATAGTTAACAGAAGTGGACAATCAGTTAGCTAAGTGAATTTCGAGTTAAGAGGTTGGTTGGTGGGACATGCAAAGTGACTCTAGTTGTAACAGAGTGATTCTAGATGTAACAGAGTTGGAAGCATAGTGGTGCATTATTTAATGCAAGTTGTAAATCAGTTTAACTCAGTTAAGTGAGTTAAAGTCAGTTGTGCTAGTTGTAACTGCAGATACACCAGTGAGAGATCAAGTGAATTAAATATTAATTAATTCATAGGCAGTGATCTCACATGCAACTGATGTTTTTACTATTATTAACTGCATGCATGTCAAATCCAGTGGAGACCTAGTTGAGATCTAGGTGAAAGGGAAGTGTAAATATTCTTTATGGTATTAGCAGGCTACCCAGGTGTAGTTAAAACACCACGGGATGCCCATGATACTCAACGTAGTTGGGGAAGGCTAAAATTATTTATGATTAAGGATTGAATTCATCAGGGATTAACTAATGCACCACTGTACTTCCAACTATGTTACAACTAGAATCACTCAGTTACAACTCAAATCAACCTACATGTCCCACCAACCAACCTCTTAACTCAAAATTCACTTAGCTAACTGATTTGCCACTTCAGTTAACTATTTCCAAGTGCTCATTGAGAATAGATTATTGTTTATTTTCCAACTAATATTAAGGGATAATAATAGTCGACACGCATCTATAAATAGACATGCAATCTATAAATAGAACTTTCACATACATCTATATATAGAAATGCATCTATAAATAGAATTTTCTCATGCATCAATAAATAAGTTCCTGATAAAAATATAATTTTCTCACCATTCTAAAAATAGACATACACTTAAAAATAGCATGTATGGGCCCCACCTAGTGTAGGTGCTTAATTTTCACTAGGATCAAGGATGTTGCTCCTGGATGCTAATTTCACTGTTTCTTGTTGTAAACTTCAACACTCCCTCTCAACAAGAAAGGAATGTATTTTCATGCGACATCCAACTCCATGCATTCTTCCTGCAACCTTTGCATGCGCCATGCAACTACATGCATGCGCCCTGCAACTCTTGTATGCAACACTTCTCTAGTGTTTCTCACACATGAAAAACTTGCATGCAAACACTTCTGAAACTGAATAGCCTCCAAAAAGCTGAATTAGTATAATGCATTGGTCATCAAAGTCTTTTGAATTCTACTGGTACTAACTGCACATGTCTTATGGATCCACTGCGTTGTTGACCTCTGCATCCATGCACTCTGCACTTGCTGTCAACTTTGATTCGTGCTCCAGTATCTGACACTATCACTTTGATTTCATGTCCTAACGACATCTGACTGCATCAATCCAACTGATCCTGCTAATATTGTACTATGGGCCCCTTGTAGCCAGGTTCGATTCATGAGATCCACACCATCTCAATGAATCCTACCCAAAATTTCTTCTTGGGATTATCCATGCATGTCACCCCACCTCTCACCTGGTGGTATAGGTGCATGCACTCCCTCTGCCCATTTGGCTCAAAATTTCTCTGCATGAGTGGTTGCTCCCACTCCATGATCCTCCGCATGTGGCTGCTTCACATCTTGAGGTTCACTCTTACTTGCATGAAAATCCAACTCCCTCTCAAGGGTCAATTGCATGGCTTTCTCACACTTCCCAATGGTAGGAAGATTTGTAGAAATCGCATCTACATCAAATATATAGAGATTATTCACATGAATCCCAATCTTCTTGGCTTCTCCTGTTGCTTTGTGTCGAAGGAAAACTTTTCCTTCACCAACTTGCGCACATTGTAATTGTCTCGCCATCACAAAATGTTCTAACAAAAAAGTTGATTTTAAATCGACGATATCTCCCTCATCCGAGGTCCGATTAGACCAATGTTTTTTTTCAATTTGGGTATTTTTTCGCAAGGAATCAAAAAATGCTATTTTTTTTCTAAAAATTTTGCAGAAAAATTTTCAGATATTCTCTGCAAACTCACGCACCCAAATAATTTCTTCTCTCATACCATGTAGAAAATTGATAACACAGCTCTGATACCATGTATAAATTATACAACAAAATGCATGTATATCTTGGATTCACTCAATCTAAAAATATGCTAAAGTTAAATATTGAATCTCTTCTACAAATTTTTTGCAGAATTAAAAACAACACAATTGCCAATCACATGAAGCAAAGAAGAATAGATCAAAACCACAACACCAGATATTCCCGGGGAAAGATTACTACTCCAAACCCCTCTATCATATATTGTATATTCCACAAGGAATCATGAAAAAATTACATAAAAAAAATCTTCTCACAAGAGCCCTCATTACATCAGCTAATTGTCTCACACTGTCATACAAAATTGGTAATTTCTTTAGCCAATTTACTGCTTCTAGACAGCTTGCCTTGCTCACGTAGTTCCTAATGAAAGATATCCTTAATCAAAAATAATTAATGCCTTCATCAACTGCGCTGAGTATCATGGGCATCCTGTGGTGTTATAACTACACCTGGGTAGCCTGCTAATATCACAATTGATAGTTACACATCCCTTTCACCTGAGTCTCAACTGGGTCTCCACTAGATCTGACATGCATGTAGCTAATAATATTAAAAAACATCAGCTGCATGTGAGATCACTACATGTGAATTAATTAATATTTAATTCACTTGATCTCTCACTAGTGTATCTACAGTTACAACTAACACAACTGACTTTAACTCACTTAACTAAGTTAAACTGATTCACAACTTGCATTAACTAGTGCACCACTACACTTCCAACTATATTACAATTAGAATCACTCAGTTACAACTCAAGTCAACCTGCATGTCCCACCAACCAACCTCTTAACTCAAAATTCACGTAGCTAACTTATTTGCCACTTTAGTTAACTATTTCCAAGTGCTCATTGAGAATAGATTATTGTTTATTCTCCAACTAATATTAAGGGATAATAATAGTCGACATGCATCTATAAATAGACATGCAATCTATGAATAGAGCTTGCACATACATCTATATATAGACATGCATCTATAAATAAAATTTTCTCATGCATCTATAAATAGACTCCTGCTATAAATAGAATTTTCTTACCATTCTAAAACTAGACATACACCTAAAAATAGCCTGTGTGGGCCCCACTTAGTGTAGGTTCTTAATTTTCACTAGGATCAAGGATGTTTCTTCTGGATGCCAATTTCACTGTTTCTTGTTGCAAACCTCAACATGTTGAATTTTGCAACAAGAAACAGTGAAATTCGCATCCGCAAGCAACATCCTTAATCCTAGTGAAAATTAAGCACCTACACTAGGTGGGGCCCACACATGCTATTTCTAGGTGTATGCCTATTTTTAGAATGGTGAGCATATTCTATTTATAGCGGGAGTCTATTGATAGATGGTTGAGAAAATTATATTTATGGATGGGCATCTATTTTTGGAATGCATGTGCAAAGTTGGTTCGTGGATTGCATGTCTAAAAATAGAATGCATGTTAGTTATTATGATCTCTTAATAATAATTGGACAATAAATATTAATATATTCTCATGGAGCACTTGAAATTAGTTAACTAAAGTGGAAATCCAGTTAGTTGAAATTTAATTTAAGGTTGATGATAAGACAATATAGATTGACGCAGAATATATGAAATGATTCTAGTGATAATAGGGCAAGTCTAGATGGTGCACATTGAATATCAAGTTAACAAATGCATTTAGCTGGATAAGTAGTTAGAAATTCGATTATTACTAGTACTAGTAAGGAAAACTGAGCAGTCAAAATGAATAAATGTGATTAATTCACGTATGAAATGATCCTCGCATGAAACACGATGTTTTTACTGTATTAGCTGCAGCATGTGGAATCGATGTTTCCGATTGGTTCGTGAAGGGAGGTAACTTATGGGTGTGATATCGACGGTGCAGTGTAATTCTGCCGAGACTATGTCTCGAGCATGAAGGTAGAGATATTGTGTTGGGGTGTCAATTTGCACAGACTACCGTGAGCAGAAAACGAGTTTTATCTAGAGCCGATAAATTGTAGAGATTTCTGGTATTTTTGTATGACAGTGTGAGACAATTAGCTGATGGATTGAGGGCTCTTGTGATTAGAGTTTTGTATGTAATTTTTTCATGATTCCTTGTGGAATATACAATATATGATAGAGGGGTTTTGAGCAACAAGCTTTCCCTGGGAATATCTGGTGTTGTGGTTTTGATCTATTCTTCTTTGCTTCATGTGATTGTGATTTTAATTCCGCAAAATATTTGTAGAAGTGATTCAGTATTTAGCTTTAGTACATTGATAGGTCGGGTGAATCCAAGATAACAGAGTTGGATGTGTAGTTATGTGAGTTGTAAAGTAGTTTAACTCAGTTAAGTGAGTTAAACTCAGTTGTGCTAGTTGTAACTAAACATACACTAGTGAGATATCAGTAAATTAATTATTTAATTAATTCACAAGAAGTGGTCTCACATACAACTGAATATTTACTACTATTAATTACATGCATGTCAGATCCAATGGAGACCCAGTTTAGAGATAGGTGAAAGGGTCTAGTTGACTATCAGTTGTGACTATAATGGTGCATTCAATGCATCCACACACACATTGAAGATTCTTATGAGGATTTCGCAGTCAAGGCTGGCCATATCGAAATAATTTAGAGGTTCTTGACCATCAGGGATTGCGCAATGGAGGCAGGTTGTCAGGAGGCAGTAAATTGGTGCATGTGTGAACCAATTTTTGTATGATAGTGTGAGATGATTGTATATTGTACTGAGAGCTCTTGGAGCTAGAGCTTTGTATGATATTGTTTCATGATCCATGATATACATAATATATGATAGTTGGGGTTTTAGCTTTATGTTTTCCTAGTAAAAACATCTTGTTATGTGTGATTGATTTTTATTCATGTGTTTGCAATTAGCGATTTAATTTCCACAAAGAATTAAGTAGAAGGATTATGTATTTAATAGTGGATTTAATTGTTAGATCAAGAGAGTCTGGTAATACATCACAGTATTGTTTAAATTTCTACATGGTATCAGAGGTGTGTTATAAATTTTCTACATGGTATGAGAGCAAGAATTATTTGCGTGCGCAAGTTTGCAGAGAATATTTGAAAACTTTTATGCAAAATTTTCAGAAACGAATAGCATATTTGGATTCCTTGTGAAAAAATACCCAAATTGAAAAAAAAAATTGGTTGAATCAGAGCTCGGATGAGGGAGATGTTGTCGATTTAAAATCAACTCTTTTGTTAGAAAATTTTGCGACGACGGCACAATTACAATGTGCACGAGCCAAGAACCTACATGCACTGAGGTACAAGATGCATGCAAATATTTGAGGAGAAAATCAGAGGTTAGTGACTTGGTGGTTGAGAGGGAGCCTATCAACATGCAGCCTGAGAAGAAGTTTCAAAAGGTTATGGAGCAGCCACAACTGGAGATGTAGAAGAATCTCTATAGACTTGATGTAGATGTGATTTCTACAGAGCTTCCTACCATTGGGAAGTGTGAGAAATTCATGCAATTGACCCTTGAGAGGGAGCTGGATTTGCATGCAGGTAAGAGTGAACCTCAATATGTGGAGCAACCACATGCAGAGGATCATGGAGTGGGAGAAACCACTCATGCAGAGAAATTTCGAGCAAGATGGGTAGAGGGAGTGCATGCGACTATACCACTAGGTGAGAGGTGGGGCAACATCCATGGATAATCCCAAGAAGAAATTTTGGGCAATATTCATTGAGATGGTGTGGATCTCATGAATTGAACCTGGCTAGGAGGAGCCCACAGAGCAGCAGTAGTAGGATCAGTTGGATTGATGCAGTTAGATTAAAGGGACAGTGTCGGACACTGGAGTGCGGATCAAAGTTGACAGCAAGTGTAGAGTGCATGGGTGTACAGTTCAATAGTGCAGTGGTTCTTGAAGAAATGTGCAATAGCTAAGCAAAAGTCAGAAGACTTTGATGACAGATGCATTATACTGATTCAGTTGTTTGGAGGCTATTCAGTTTCGGAAGTGTTGCATGCAAAGGTTGCAGGGCGCATGCATGGAGTTGTATCTCGCATGCAAAGAAATTCCTTTCTTGTTGAGAGGGAGTGTTGAAGTTTGCAACAAGAAACAGTGAAATTGGCATCCGGAAACAACATCCTTGATCCTAGTGAAAATTAAGCACCTACACTAGGTGGGGCCCACACAGGTTATTTTTAGGTGTAAGTCTATTTTTAGAATGGAAGAGAAAAAACTATTTATAGCAGAAGTCTATTTATAGATGATGTTCTATTTTTAGATTTATGTGTGAAGTCTATTTATAGATGATGTTCTATTTTTAGATTTATGTGTGAAGTCTATTTATAGATGCATGTCGACTATTATTATCCCTTTATAATAGTTGGACAATAAATATTAATCTATTCTCATGGAGCACTTGAAAATAGTTAACTGAAGTGGAAAATCAATTAGCTATAGGAATTTTGAGTTAAGAAGTTGGTTGGTGGGACATGCAGAGTGACCTTAGTTGTAACTGAGTGATTCGATGTTGTAACAGAGTTGGATGTGTAGTTATGTGAGTTGTAAAGAGGTTTAACTCAGTTAAGTGAGTTAAAATAAGTTGTGCTAGTTGTAACTGAACATACACTAGTGAGAGATTAGTGAATTAATTATTTAATTAATTCACAAGCAGTGGTCTCACATGCAACTGAAGATTTACTACTGTTAACTACATGCATATCAGATCCAGTGGAGACCCAGTTGAGAGATAGGTGAAAGGCTCTGGTTGACTATCAATTGTGACTATAGTGGTGCATTAAATGCATCCACACAGTCAAGGCTGGCCATATCAAAATCATTCAGAGGTTCTTGCCCATCATGGATTGCGCAGTGGAGGTAGGTTGTTAGGAGGCAGTAAATTGGTGCATGTGTGAACCAATTTTTGTATGACAGTGTGAGATGATTGTATATTGTACTAAGAGCTCTTGGAGCTAGAGCTTTGTATGAGATTTTTTCATGATCCATGATATACATAATATATGATTGTTGGGGTTTTTAACTTTATGCTTTCCTGGTAAAAACATCTTGTTATGTGCAATTGATTTTTCTTCATGTGTTTGCAATTGGCGATTTAATTTCCGCAAAGAATTAAGTAGAAGGATTATGTACTTCATAGTGGAATTAATTTTTAGATCAGGAGAGTTCGGTAATACATCATAATATTATTTAAGTTTCTACATCAGGTTGATCTAGTCAAGCGGAGAAGGACAAGGGGAAAATCTGTTATCACTATAAAAAAATTCTGAAACTTGGTTAGTTACACTTATTCCTAAGTCATAGTGCTAGATAGGGTTTGAGTCATTTTTATATTTTTAAAGGTCTATATCATGGGTTAGAAGTCTCATTCCATCACCAAACAATGTTCATTAACCTTGTTTCATTCTTCAAAGATCTTATGCCACGTTTTGAAACCCATTTTTAAAGTTTTTTTTCGAAAATTTGATGAATAAGCCACGAAACCACGTTTTTGTAGCACGCTCAGTGTAAAAAGTTGATTTTGCGCTATGAAAACGCTGCTGATTTCGTAGCGTAAAAACTCGAATTTGCAAATCATGCGCTACGAAATCGGGGATTCTCTGTTTTGTGTTTGAGCTATCACATCTGTCAAATACAGTTAAATTCCTCATCATTAGGTGTCATCCACGAGTTCTCCTTCATGCATGCAACCATTCATTGTAATTATTAAGGGTCATTTGTCATCGATTAGGGGTCAGTTGTCATTGTTCCTTTCAAATTTGAAAACAGTTGGTCGTTTTCGACTTCATTTGTCTCATGCAAGACAATAGTGCATGCATGCTTATGTTTTGAAGAAGAAATTAGTGGTGAAAGACCTGAGTTTACTAAAACAAATTCAAGCGAGGCTATAAAGTTTTCAAGCGAGGCTATAAAGTTTTCAAGCGAGGCTGTGAAACTATGTTTCAAGTGAGGCATAACTGAAACAAATTCAAGTGAGGCTGCTCATTCAAATTCAGGTTATATCAGTGTTTTCAAATCTTGCTATCAAGTGAGTTTGAAATTCATTGCTGGTGGAGGGAGAATTGTTATCAAGCGAGGCTGAACTCATTTACCAAGCGAGCCAGTTCATTCAACAAGAAGCTCTGATTGCTAATTTTCTAATTTGCTGAAGACAGAAACAAGGTTTTCAATATTCAGAAGGAAAAGAAAAGCTATGAAGATGTCAAAGACAAACTCAGATTTGCAAATAATGAGATTGATAAGTTGAAGAAAAAGGTGAGAGTGCATGCAAAATAAAGGGAAAACTTTGAAAGGATGAAAGGACTATGGGAGATGGAGAAAAATCCAAACCCTGAATTAATTGATAGTCAAGCTCAATTCTTAATATGGACCCTACCTGCAATCTAAGAAGAAAAATTTATTAGGATGGTCAATACCAAGCTAAGGGAAAACAATAGAAGGCTTAAGAGGAGAGTAGAAGACCTAGAAATACAGCTAGCACAGTTTGAAGATCAGCCACAGCTAAAATAAGTGCAAATAGTAAGTGTCATCCTTTAACAAATTTTTGAAGTTATGTGGTAATATCTCATTTTTGGAGTTATTTAAAGTTGATGTTTATGGGTTATGAAAGATGATATACACCTGGAAATATAGTATTAAAGGGTTGAAAACTAAAAAATTTGGAAGGAAGCACGCTACGAAACTGCTAAAGGTGACACACAGCAGTTTCATAGCGTGCTACGAAACTATTGTAGGATGCAGTTTGAAGAATTTTTGCAATTTTCAAAGGTGAAAAGGGTTTGGTTTTGAGCTTTGATGCTGGTGGGAGGTATATGTAGAATATCAATGAATATATAGGAGGTTTGGCACATAAAAATGGAGGTTTTAAGCATGATTTTAAAAGGAAAAGTCTGCGCTAGGAAAACAGTAGACTCAACAATTTCGTAGCGCAACAGTATTGACAGTTTTTGCACCATTTTGGAGGTTCGGGATTTGCACAGCTAGAAGGTCGAATTCAAATAAAGGTTATAAGACATTTGCCACATGTTTTGAGCACCAGTTCTTCAGCAGTTGGTTCGAATGGATAGAAATGAGGCATTCAGCTATTATACAAGGAACATGCTCCTATTTTGCAGGAATGGATAAGAAGCAGGTTGATGGGGTCTAACAACAAGAAGATAAACAACATCATGGTCAAAGTCTAGAAGAAATAGCTGTCAAGCATAGTTTTTAATGATTAGATAAGGTTGTTAAAGGTTGTTAAGTTATAATAAATAGTTTTTTATTCATATTTGTATTAGGACTGTAAGATAGTTAGTAAATGAAGTTTGTTTAGAAGTTGATAGGTGTCAAATTCGAATTTCTTCTCAAATGTTTGGAAGGAATCCAAGGATGTAATGACCAATCTATAAGAGGGAAGAAATTGAATTGCATAGGGTTGGAAAATGTTATCAGAACTGGCTACTTTTGTAAATACTTTGGAGGAGATGATATATATAGAAGCAGTTTAACTTTTCTGAAGCTGAGATTCTAAGTGTACTTCAGTGAGCTTTATCTTCTATCATGTGTTTTACTTCCATAGTTTTGATGCTTATTACTCAGAATTCATGGGAACATGCTCTGACTTCCTTTAAGTGTTAATTTATGGTGAATTGAGTTCTTAGGTCCTATCTATGGATGGTTTTATTCAATGTTTGATGCTTGTTACTCAAAATTCATGGTCATTCATGCTCTGACTTCCTTTAAGTGTTAATCTTGGATAAATCTCTGTTAAATACTCTCCTTTCAATACCTTGATGTATCATGACTCAGAATTCATGCAGACATGCTCTGATTTCCTTTGAACCTCAAGATATTGATACTTTCCTGAATGTGTCATCCTTTCATTGAAGTATATACAAGCCTCAGTTTTATAAGAAGAGCTATTTTGTTATCTTATCCCTATCACTGACTCCATATCCCAATGGTAGCTTGTCTTCATCTTTCAACCTGCAAACATACAAAACCACAAACCATAGAGTTAGCCATCTATCTTTATACAAAATCATTAACCCTTGAGAGAGCCCTCTCAGGTTAAGGAGGCTAAGCCTCAGCTAAAATATTGGTTTGAAATAGTTACACTGAAGTGGTCTGATTAGCAGCCTATCAAGGTCCTATTTTGGTGATAACATTTTGGTGTGTCTGCATGGAGCCTGAAGATTATTCATTCCCGTAATCAAGAAGCTAAACTTTTGAAGGTAGCAGGAGCTCAAAATCTGTTAGAGGCTGCAACACTACCTTGGCGACTCCACACATCAAATAACAAATTGGAAGGTGACTCCACTATTAGAAGATCAGTAGCTTGATGAAGTTTCAAGATGAGTTCCATTGCAAGAATGAATGCCAGGTATGCTCCTATGAATTGATCTCATATCCCTAGTTTTCCAAATCCTATGCCAAAGGTTAATTGGTTAGATGATCTTCCAATATTCAAAGATGAAAATAAAGACAATGCTTCTCTTCATTTGGTTAGGTTTCATCTGCATGTACATAGTATTAACGTTCAGATCCCTAAAGACTGTCTTATGAAGATGTTTATGACCACTCTTGAAGGAAAATCATGGTCTTGGTATAAAGGTTTATCAAATGGTTCATTATATTCTCTTGCTAATTTTCATGATGAATTCTATGAGATGTATAAAGAGTGTCATCCCTCCTTATTACTGGTCAAAGATTGCTGTAAATATTCTGTGAATTTATTGAATATTTGGAGAATCGTTATGAAGATGATGAGTTCATGGATGAGGAAATTTTAGAGGCCCTTCATGACAATACCTTTCATAAAAAAGAAGAACACCAAGAATAAAGGATAACATCTCCCTTAGATGAAAATGAAACCCAACAGGAATTTACTGATGAAAATCATGTCATATCCTCTGAGTTTGAGGAAAATTTGCAGCAGGTTTGTGAATCCCTTGATCATCAGGAGAATGAGAATCAGTTCAAACAGCAAGAGGAAATATTGGAAAATTTTTTCTACAATCCTCAGGTATAGGAAAAGGTTGATTCTTCATGTCATTTCTTGCATTAGTATATATCAAATGATGATTACATTAATGAAGAAGTGAGTAAATTTTTTTCTTTACCATTGTCTTCTAATCTGAAATCATTTGAGTGCAAGTCAGAGGATAAGTTTCAGTTTGTGGATGAATTTACAGAGAACATTGAAAAGGACATTCAAGTTTCAAAAGATAAAATTCAATCTCATAGTATTCATGATCAATATCAGTCTTTTCAAATGATTTTAATGCCAAAACACAAAGAGGGGGTGTTTCTACCTTTCTTCTTAAATATGGAGGAAGAATACATTGTTTTTGTAAATCAGTTTGAAAAGCAGTTTAAAAGCACACAACTGAAGTCTTATGTGGTTGATCAAAGTATGGATGAGTTGTCCAACGCTACAGAATATCATGAGAAGCATCAAACTAACCATGTTTTCTTTGACCCTATAGTTGAATATATGGCAAAGCTTTGCACCCCAGTGTTTCATTTTCATTTACATTATGAAGATCAGATACATTATAAGTTTTTTTGGTCATCTAATCATCATGTTCACTTTTGGTTCAAGCATAGTCAAGAGATTCAAGTGTCAGATCAGATTGATGATTGGCTTCATTGGAAATTTCATATTGATTGAGCTAAAAGGAGTTTGTAGCTGCTAGGGTAGGTAGGAGTATGCAAATAAGCTCAAGGTTGACTGAGCATTTTTAGTAGGTACAGTTTGAAGCAGGCTGGATAGAATTTCAGAGTTTTATTCTAAAGGATGGATAGCAGCACTGGAGCTACCAATTCTTAGTGTACCACAGGGGCAGACTATCCCAAGTGGAGCCACTGTTATCACTATTAAAATTTTCTAAAACTTGGTCAGTTACACTTGTTCCTAAGTCATAGTGCTAGATAGGGCTAGAGTCATTTTTATATTTTTAAGGGTCTAGATCATGGGTTAAAAGTCTCATTCCATCACCAAACAATGTTCATTAACCTTGTTTCATTCTTCAAAGATCTTATGCCACCTTTTGAAACCCCTTTTTAAAGCTTTTTTTCGAAAATTTTATGAATAAGCCGCGAAACCATGTTTTTGTAGCGCGCTCAGTGTAAAAAGTTGATTTTGCGCTACGAAAACGTTGGTGATTTCATAGCACAAAAACCTGAATTTACAAATCATGCGCTACGAAATTGGGGATTCTTAGTTTTGCGTTTGAGCTGTCATGTCTGTCAAATACAGTTAAATTCCTCATCATTAGGTGTCATTCACGAGTTCTCCTTCACGCATGCAACCATTCATTGTACTTATTAGGGGTCATTTGTCATCGATTAGAGGTCAATTGTCATTGGTCCTTTAAAATTTGAAAATAGTTTTCCGTTTTCGACTTCATTTGTCTCATGCAAGACAATAGTGCATGCATGCTTATGTTTTGAAGAAGAAATTAGTGGTGAAAGACCTAAGTTTACTGAAACAAATTCAAGCGAGGCTGTAAAGTTTTCAAGCTGTTAGGTCTCAGTAGTTTGCAAGATTGGCAAGTAAAAACGCTACAGAGCCTACATCAAACCACTTTGGAATCTGAGGACCTACCCATCCTAGATTCAGAGATGGATCTCTCTATGTATGTGTTCAAAGATATGATCTTCAAGTATGATTTTAGGCTAGTTATGAAGAACAAGGTTGTTTGTTTTTATTTGGTTGGGTAGGATAACATGAAGATGAAGGAATTCTGTATGAAGGGTGAAGGTGTTAGTAAATGAAGGAATGTTTCAGTTGATAAGAGAAGGAAGGAACAACATCAATCCATTGGGCTAGGGAGTCATAATAGGATTTAATTGCACAGCAAGTTTCAAGAGTGGTCCATGGGGAAATTCATCCATGTCAAAGGATCTCTTTAAGTTGATTTTATGGAATGAAACATTAAGAAATGAAGTGAAAGAAGTAAAACACATGAAGAAACAAAGAACAGTCTAAGATCAGGTAAGTACTTTTAAACTAGCCTTCTTTTGACATGCACTTAAGGGAAAAACACAAAAGTAACCTAAGATCAGGGAAGTACTTTTAAACTAACCTGCTTTGATATTCTTTCAAGAGAAAACATTTAAAAACAGAGAAAAGCTTAAGATCAAGTAAATACTTTTAACTTAGCCTGCTTTTAGCATATTCACAAAAGGAAAACATTCATGATAAACATAAAAAGTAGTCTAAGATCAAGTAAGTACTTTTAAACTAGCCTGCTTTCAACATACTCTCAAAGGAAATTTTCAAAGCAACTGTTAGAGAAGAAACTAGAGGACAGGGCTAACCATAGACTTATCTAGCTCAATCTTTAATTAGCAGACTTTTCAAGAACATTCAAAGACAATATCTCAAGTTGTACGCAAGAAACATGGGCTTACCAACACTTCACTGGTTATACTCTATTGAATTACCTTCAAAACACATTTAGAAGAAAACATAAAGGATAAATATTTATCAGTGATATTTAGGGTACTTCAAAATTAAATCCTAATCTATGTTTGTTGTTATTTATCAGAGAAAAGTGGACAGAATGGAAACAATAAGAAAATAACAATTTACAGTGAGAAACACATCACCATTGACATATATTAGGATCCCATAAATCAACTATTTGTATTTGATGTTCAAAACAGTTACAATCTTCAAGTCCAGTGGGTCTTTACAGCTTCAAACTTCTCATCTTAGCTTATGTGTCTTCAATTACAAAACAGAGCTATAGCAGCTTCAAAATCTATTTACATACGACAGATATCCAGATACCAACCTCTATATTGTCTTCTACAGAAGTATTTATAGAAGAATGAGGAGGTGGAGTGTAAGAAGGGTTCATCTGTTCAATTAATGCAGAGTAAGAGCTTCTCGGCCTTTGAAGGGCCAAATGGAGAAGGAATGACATGAATTAACTTTGCTAATTTATTATTACATTAAATTTCATCAACTTTAGTCACTTTTGTTGACTTTGGGGGCTTTTGTAGGATGGCAATTAATCCTGAGATGTCTTTAGAAATATCTTTGACTGTGTAATTAATATGCATGCCTTTTTAGGTGGGAGGCATGTAGGTGGAATTTTGAAGATTAATAGCCTCGATGATGTGGCATTTGGAGGCTTCTTTTACTAACCTGTCTGTTTTTGTAGCTTTAAAACACTATCATAACTTTGATTCTGCTTTAGGGCCTTGATCAATCACTTTGGGGTCTTCAATCCTTATATGTTGATTGTGTTTAGTGTTTTGGGCTATGTCATCTACCTTCTCAACTGAATTAGGCTTTGGTGCTTTAAGCCAGTTCCTTTAACTGTAGGGTTAAGCTCTTAATCTTCAGCTTTATGCATTAATCCTTCCATATTTTATGCGTGATCTCTTCTCTGCTGTGAATAGGTACCTTGGCGTGCTGAAGGTTCTATTTTAATAACCCATGTTGATGAAACATGGATTAAAAGCTTGAATGTACACCCTGGAATCTTTATTCAGCAACACTTTAGGCTTTCAGAGTTGGGCAATTTTCAGATGCGCTCTTTATTGAACCGCGAGAAGGCTCTTAGCCTTAAAAACTGTTATCAAAACCTGCAAAAACCACAAATTTATTATAAAATCCTGTGAGAGAGGGGAAATCTGCATGTAGAGGCTGTCAGAGGCAGAGGAGCAGTGCAGAAGGGTAAATATGCAGGCGAAAATGGGTTTTATGAAGAAAATCAGTGAAAATCCGGTTTAAAATTGGCATTTGGCGCGAATTTGGGCAAAAGCGGTTTTTGAAATACCAAGAATGGTTATCGCGTTCAATTTGGGTGGTAAGTGGTTTAAACGTGATTGAACGTGATTCCACACACTATGCGACACTTGTCTTTTGAAAAAACCTCTAGTATCACGTGACTTTGGAGTGTTAAACTCCGGTCACAAAAATTGTGCGATATGCAACAACAACCGTCGGATGAAGGGGATGGGATCTGACAGTGCAGACCGAGTGCGATGGAAAAGTTTCTCGAGTGGAGAGAAAGTGGGAACCAGGTGGCAGCTTGTGATAAGGCAGGCGCTTTATGCAAAGGATAATAGGTCCCTTGACGAGATTGGGTATCGAGATCAATGATGATCGTTGGATTAAAACAAATCCACGGTAGAGATTGGTGAGGAAGGTGACAGATAGAAAGGTTTCGAGAGATCATAGGGTGAAACATGGGCCGCCAGATCCTATGGATCTACGGTGTAGATCTCATCGGGATATCATTATCGAAGCAGGCGAAATACAAAGAAAAGGCAGGTTTTTCATGGAAATGCCAATGCGATGGGGGTTTAGCATAGGCGTTGGGGTACGGTCTTGTGGAGGGATAAGGTGACCAGGAGTTGAAGAGGGGGGAGCTTATCGCATCGGCACATTGATGCGGAGAGGAAAAGAAAAGGAAAGGGATAAGTCGATGGAGCGACGCAATGAGGGCTAAAGTAAGGCCCGGGACACGATCCCATGTTGTAATATGTGACCAGGGGCAGAGAGATAAGGGCTTATCACATCGGCGGGGGGGAAGGGGAGGCGAAGTTATGAACATGTGACAGTGTCAATGTAATATAAAATGATGTGAGGCGATGATTGCTTGCATAAGGTCACGGGTGTTAGTCATATGAAGCAGAAGATTAAGCGTTGGGGGGTTTTAACATCGCATCGGTGGAAAAAAAATTTACAAAGGAAAAAAGGTTACGTGGAAAGAGAAAAGGCCGATGTCGATGGGCTTAGCACTCTGGTCATGGGTGCACGGTCTTATGCAGAAAAAGGGCCAGGACTTGGGCGAAAAAGTGGCTTAAGGGTTTGAATGGGCAGAAGAAGTTTTTGAGGGTTTTAAGGTTTTTTCCAAGTTCCGATAGAGTAAAAAGGAAGGTTTTTAAACCATAAAAAAGGGATTTCAGTGTTCAAAAGGAATTTCGAAGGATTTTTGAGGATAATGAAGGGAAAAATAGAAGGAAAAAGAGAGATTTTTTCAGAGGAAAAGGAGGATAAAAAAGGGCAAGAATGAGTGAATGAAATGATGAAAAATGGGGTTGTTTAGTAAACAGTTTTGAAGGGAACAACACTGCTTTTTAAGGCACAACAGTTCTTAAGGAACAAAAATTTAGGGAACAACAACTGGTAAGGAAAATCAGACTTCAAGAATGAATGATTTTCTATGAAAATGATCACTTGAAGACTCAAGGCCTGTTTTAGCTATCATTTTCTATGAAAAAAATTTACTGATGGCTAATAGTGGCTCCACTTGGGGATGGCAGCTCCTTGGAGGTGTCAAGAACTTTAGATTTTGATCTCTGGGATGCAGACCTGTGCCTTTATCCATTGACAATATTTCTTCACTGATCGTGTTTCTTTGAAAAATATGATCAGTATTTTATATCAGCAAACAAATTTCCCCCAATCATTCTACCTACACAGCCTACTTCCTAACATTTTTTCTTCAGCAGGTGCATTTGGACTTGCAGACCTTGAACATCAACATTTTATTCTTTTTGAAAGCAGGAAAAACTAATCTAAATCTACCCTTATTTCTTCCATGAGTTCATATTATATTTTTGAACTCATAAATTCTCTACTTAAGCTACTATCTGCCAGGATAAGACTGTCTGGTAGATTTTATTCTCTACTTTCTAAAACAAAAATTTAAAACACAGTCAAACCAGGATTAGGCAGTCTGATTTTTTGTGGTGTCTATGGCTATATGTACAATTTGCACATAGAATTTATTTGTAGAAATGTAAAACAAAACTATGAAGGCTTAAGATCTGAAAAATGAAAGACATCCTTCATTATTTCTTTTAGCCCTGGATTTGATCTTTTTGAGTTGTTCATTTCTTTTCTCTTGGTTCAGATTTTGAGCATATTAGAACCAATTCTTCATCGATATTAAAGGTTCATGTCTTGATTTTGTTTGAACCACTGTATTTCTATCCTAATCTATTCTACTGATAAGACAAGATTGAATAGTTTGGCAAATCTTCTTCACTAATCTATCAACAGAAAATTGAAATCTATCTTAGTCATGATTAGGCTATATGACTAAAAGAGCAGTGTTGTCTTTGGTAGTGGCATTTAAGCTTGCACACTTTTAGATCTCTCCTTTGTTTTTGGGTATGGGGTTGTACCTTTTTCTTTCATTTTTGCCCTCTTTTCCTTTTATTTTTTTATTTTTATTTTATTTTTTTTGTATTTTTCTCTTTTCAAATTCAAAAGCAGAAACAAAAGACTAACTAAATGCTCACATGTTGAGCTTTATTTCTTTCCTATCTAACCTAGTCTAATTTGAAAATATTTGTTTCTTTATATGGTACAATAGTGCCAATGTAGCCAGTTGAGTAGTGACAAAAAGGAATAGAGAAACTGGCTACTAGTCAAAGGTAACCACAGTACATATTGAATCTTAATCTTTAAAATCAAGGATGTCACAGAAGGTGACAACGTTTTATGTCTTTGGCTCCTCCAAAGGATCCATGCTTGAGAATTTGAGCCAATTGGGACCTCCACACACTCTTCCATAGGATCAACAAAGAAACGATGAGAACTCTCTTCTTTTTGGTCCTCCATGATTGGTAGATTGTCTACCTCTAAGATGCTTTGAGGACTGCACCTTCAGTATGTTCCTTGGAAGCATCATCATCCTTCACCTGCAAATCAATAAGAAGTGAAATTTCATCTTTCTCTAAATCTATGCTTTCTTTTGATGTGAATTCAGGTTCTTTGGATGACAAATTGATATCAGCAATGGGAGAAGGTTTCTCTTGAAAAGATAACATGTCCTTAGCAGGACAATCTTCTATTTGTTCTTCTTCCCCAAAGACTTGCCAGTAATTTTCATTGTTTGGGACAGCTGGTCTGAATTTTTCTTGGATTGTGTATTGTTTGTCTTCACAAGGTTTCAGACATGTAACAGCAACAAGGGCTAGTCCATTGGCAAAAATATTTTGGTCTTTAGGAACAAGGGTAAGTTGAAACTCTTCAAATGATTTTAACGAACCCATGACATCATCCCTATAGGCTCTAGGTCTGGGATGTTTAACCATGTATTCTTCATTCACTTGCCTAATTACCAGGTCTGCATTTCCATGAACTGTTATTTTATGGGCTCCTAGTTTCTTCAATAAGTGCAGCCCTAAAAGAAGTGCCTCATACTCTACCATGTTACCTGTGCATTGAAAATTCAATTTATGTGAATGGCCTTCAGAATTATTTTTTTATGTATTGTAAAGCCATATTCCTGCACCTTCACTGGTTTTAGTACATAACCCATCAAAGCTCATACTCCATAGAGGACTAGTTTCAGATTTATCATTAATTTCCTTACTCTTCTCTTTGTCTTGAGTGCCATTAAGTTGTTGTATGGGATGGGCTCTATGTTGATGATTATTTTGTTCAGATGAAGGTTTGGAGGGTAGCTGCTTGTTTAGTATTTGATCAATTTCTACTTTTGTTAAAGGAGATATTTCCCTTTCAGCATAGACAGAAGTACATCAATCCTCTTTCTTTTGTGTTAACTAGTTTTGAGGCTGGATGTCATCTTGAGCCTCTTCAAGAAAATCAATACTTCTGTTTGCCAAGAAAAATTGAGGATTTTCTAATTTTTCCTAATCTTCTTTCGTTTCCAACAACTCCTCATGATTGCTATGATGCTCAATTTGAATACAAGGTTCATGAGTTGTTTCTTCTACTTTGTCAGGATGCCACTCTCCTCTTAAAATCTGAAATGAGTTATAACATAGAGGGAGGGTCCCCATATGTGTTGGTTTTTTCTCTATTTTAAGTTTTTTTTTTTCAAAATGGCTACTTGTTTCCTCAAAGCATTGCTCATTATTTGTATTTACATTTTGGTCATGAAGTTCACTTAACAGTGCTATACAAGATAGAGGTATGCTGTCAGGACTTTCTTGAGAACTTTCTTCATTTTTTTCTCTATAGTCTTACTCATCATACATATCTTGCTCATTGTCTACTTCTTGAAGTGATTGAGCTTGTGTTTGATAAGGGAAAGGCATAGGTTGCTCTAGATCACCAATATTTAAATTAGCCTCATACCTATCCATTCTCTTTCCAAGCATGTACATCATTTATTCCATCATGACCAGTAATTTGGCTTCTAGATCTATACTTGGATCCATGTTTGTAGGTCAGAAAAGAGGTCATTGTGTCTTGTCGACCAGTTCAGAGTCTTCTATCAGTGGAGTCATTTGGTCTTCTGAGAGTTTGTGGAGTCGCCAGGTGGATGATTTAAAATTTTGTTGTCCACCAATAGTATGATTTGGTTTGCTCAATGCATTCCCAAAGGAGTCTACAAGGACTGGAAGGGTAATAGGCCTACCGGAGGCCAGTGGAGTCACTAGGTGGAAATTTTTAGCTTTTTGCAAGGTAAAATGTTCTATGGTTCACGACCATTAATAAGTTGAATACCAATCTGAAAATTTTTGGGTTTTCTGAGGTTTTAATAGTCCTGTGGGTTATGAGAGTGTCCTAAATCTATTTCAGCACTTAGCTACAGTGATGAGACAAACAAAGTTTACTCTGTGGCTTACTTAGCTGATTTCTCCAAGGTTTGATAAAGATCTGTTAGAATCCTAAGGGTTACTTATATTGCCACTGATTCAAACAAGTCCTATCATGATCACCAATAAGCTTGGTAGTGATTGAATAAAGCTGTTCATTCTTGACTGAATATTGAGTGTTTAGTTTTAAGAAATTTACTCAGAAGCTCCCCAGTATGGTCGCCAGTATGTTAGGTCTCCGTAGTTTGCAAGATTGGCAAGTACAAATGCTACAGAGCCTACATCAAACCACTTTGGAATCTGAGGACCTAGCCATCCTAGATTCAGAGAGGGATATCTCTATGTATGTGTTCAAAGATATGATCTTTAAGGCTTCAAGTATGATTTTAAGCTAGTTATGAAGAACAAGGTTGTTTGTTTTTGTTTGGTTGGGCAAGATAACATGAAGATGAAGGAAGTATATATGAAGGGTGAAGGTGTTAGTAAATGAAGGAATGTTTCAGTTGATAAGAGAAGCAAGGAACAATGTCAATCCATTGGGCTATGGAGTCATAATAGGATTTAATTGCACAGCAAGTTTCAAGCATGGTCCATGGGGCAAGTCATCCATGTCAAAGGATCTCTTTAAGTTGATTTTATGGAATGAAACAATAAGAAATTAAGTGAAATGAGTAAAACACATGAAGAAACAAAGAACAGTCTAAGATCAGGTAAGTACTTTTAAAATAGCCTGCTTTTGACATGCACTTAAGGGAAAAACATAAAAGTAACCTAAGATCAGGTAAGTACTTTTAAACTAACCTTCTTTGATATTCTTTCAAGAGAAAACATTTAAAAACAGAGAACATCTTAAAATCAAGTAAAGACTTTTAACTTAGCCTACTTTCAACATATTCTCAAAGGAAAACATTCATGATAAACATAAAAAGTAGTCTAAGATCAGGTAAGTACCTTTAAACTAGCCTGCTTTCAACATACTCTTAAGGGAACTTTTCAAAGCAACTGTTGGAGAAGAAACTAGAGGACAGGGCTAACCATAGACTTCTCTAGCTCAATCTTTAATTAGCAGAATTTTCAAGAACATTCAAAGACAATATCTCAAGTTGTACTCAGGAAACATGGGCTTACCAACACTTCACTGGTTATACTCTATTGAATTACCTTCAAAACACATTTAGAATAAAACATAAAGGATAAAGATTTATCAGTGAGATTTAGGGTACTTCAAAAGTAGATCCTAATCTATGTTTGTTGTTCTTTATTAGAGAAAAGTGGATAGAATGGAAAAAATAAGAAAATAACAATTTACAGTGAGAAGCACATCACCATTGACATAGACCAGGATCCCATAAATCAACTATTTGTATTTGATGTTCAAACCAATTACAATCTTCAAGTCTAGTGGGTCTTTATAGCTTCAAACATCTCATCTCAGCTTATGTGTCTTCAATTAAAAAACAGAGCTACAGCAGCTTCAAAAGCTATTTACATACGACAGATATCCAGATACCAACCTCTATATTGTCTTCTACAGAAGTATTTATAGACGAATGAGGAGGTGGAGTGTAAGAAGGGTTCATCTGTTCAATTAATGTAGAGTAAGAGCTTCTCGGCCTTTGAAGGGAAAAATGGAGAAGGAATGACATGAATTAACTCTGCTAATTTATTATTACATTAAAGTTCATCAACTTCAGTCACTTTTGTTGACTTTGGGGGCTTTTGTAGGCTGGAAATTAATCCTGAGCTGTCTTTAGAAATATCTCTGACTGTGTAATTAATATGCATGCCTTTTTAGGTGGAAGGCCTATAAGTGGCATTTTGAAGATTAATAGCCTCGATGATGTGGCATTTGGAGGCTTCTTTTACTAATCTATCTGTTTTTGTAGCTTTAAAACATTTTCATAACTTTGATTCTTCTTTAGGGCCTTGATCAATCACTTTGGAGTCTTCAATCCTTATATGCTGATTGTATTTAATGTTTTGGGCTGTGTCATCTGCCTTCTCAACTGAATTAGGCTTTGGTGATTTAAGCCAGTTCCTTTAACTGTAGGTTTAAGCTCTTAATCTTCGGCTTTATGCATTAATCCTTCCATCTTTTATGCGTGATCTCTTCTTTGCTATGAACAGGTACCTTGACGTGCTGAAGGTTCTATTTGAATAACCCGTGTTGATGAAACATGGATTAAAATCTTGAATGTACACCCTGGAAGATTTATTTAGTAGCACTTTAGGATTTCAGAGTTGGGAAATTTTCAGCTGCGCTCTTTATTGAACTGTGAGAAGGCTCTTGGCCTTAAAAACTGTTATCAAAACCTGCAAAAACTACAAATTTATTATAAAATCCTACGAGGGAGGGAAAAACTGCATGCAGAGGCTGTCGAAGGCAGAGGAGTATTGTAAAAGGGTAAATATGCTGGTGAAAATGGTTTTTATGAAGAAAACCAGCGAAAATCCGGTTTAAAACTGGCATTTGGCGTGAATTTGGGCAAAAGCGGTTTTTGAAATACCAAGAATAGTTATCGCGTTCAATTCGGGTGGTAAGTGGTTTAAACGCAATTGAACACGATTTCGCACACTATGCGACACCTGTCTTTTGAAAAAACATCTGGTATCGCGTGACTTTGGAGTGTTAAACTCCGGTCGCAAAAATTGTGCGATATGCAATAACAGCCGTCAGATGAAGGGGATGGGATCTGATGGTGCAGACCGAGTGCGATGGAAAAGTTGCTCGGGCGGAGACAAAGTGGGAACCAGGTGGAAGCTTGTGATAGGGTAGGCACTTTATGCAATGGATGGTAGGTCCCTTGACGAGATTGGGTGTCGGGATCAATGATGACCGTTGGATTAAAACAAATCAAAGGCAGAGATTGGTGAGGAAGGTGACAAAGAGAAAGGTTTCGGGAGATCATAGGTTGAAACATGGGCCGTCAGATCCTATGGATCTATGGTGTAGATCTCATCGGGATATCATTATCGGAGTGGGAAAAATACAAATAAAAGGCAATTTTTTCATGGAAATGCTGATGCGATGGGGGTTTAGCATAGGCACTGGGGTATGGTCTTGTGGAGGGATAAGGTGACTAGGAGCTGAAGAGGGGGGAGCTTATCGCATCAGCACATTGCTGTAGAGGGGAAAAGAAAAGGAAAGGGATAAGCTGATGGAGCAACGCAATGAGGGTTAAGGTAAGGCCTGGGACACGATCCCATGTTGTAATATGTGACCAGGGGCGGAGAGATAAGGGCTTATCGCATTGGCGAGGGGGAAGGGGAGGCGAAGTTATGAACATGTGACAGTGCCGATGCGATATAAAACTATGTGATGCGCTGATTTCTTGCATAAGGTCACGGGTGTTAGTCATATGAAGCAGAAGATTAAGCACTGGGGGGTTTTAACATCGCATTGGTGGAAAAAAATTTTACAAAGGAAAAAAGGTTACGGGGAAAGAGAAAAGGCCGATGCCGATCGGCTTAGAGATTTGGTCACAGGCGCACTGTATTATGCGGAAAAAGGGCCAGGACTTGGGCGAAAAAGGGGCTTAAGGCTTTGAATGGGCGGAAGAAGTTTTTGAGGGTTTTTAAGGTTTTTTCCAAGTTCCGATAGAGTAAAAAGGAAGGGTTTGAAACCATAAAAATGAGATTTCATGGTTCAAAAGGGATTTCGAAGGCCTTTTGAGGATAATGAAGGGAAAATTAGAAGGAAAAAGGGAGATTTTTTCAAAGGAAAAGGAGGATAAAAAAGGGAAAGAATGAGTGAATGAAATGATGAAAAATGGGGTTATTTAGGAAACAGTTTTGAAGGGAACAACACTGATTTTTAAGGCACAACAGTTCTTAAGGAACAAAAATTTAGGGAACAACAACTGGTAAGGAAAAGCAGAGTTCAAGAATGAATGATTTTCTATGAAAATGATCACTTGAAGACTCAAGGACTATTTTAGCCATCATTTGCTATGACAAAAATTTACTGATGGCTGACACAAACGAGGCTGTGAAACTATATTTCAAGCGAGGCAAAACTGAAACAAATTCAAGCGAGATTCCTCATTAAAATTTAGGTTATATCAGTATTTTCAAAACTTGCTATCAAGTGAGTTTGAAATTCATTGCTGGTGGAGGTAGAATTGTTATCAAGCGAGGTTGAACTCATTTACCAAGCAAGCCAGTTCATTCAACAGGAAGCTCTGATTGCTAATTTTCTAATTTGCTGAAGACAAAAATAGGGTTTTCAATATTCAGAAGGAAAAGAGCGGCTATGAAGATGTCAAAGACAAACTCAGATTTGCAAATAATGAGATTGATAAGTCAAAGAAAAAGGTGAGAGTGCATGCAGAAGAAAGGGAAAACTTTGAAAGGATGAAAGGACTGTGGGAGATGGAGAAAAATTCAAACCCCAAATTAATTGATAGTCAAGCTCAATTCTTCATATGGACCCTACCTACAATCAAAGAAGAAAAATTTATTAGGATGGTCAATACCAAGCTAAGGGCAAACAATAGAAGGCTTAAGAGGAGAGTAGAATACTTGGAACTACAACTAGCACAGTTTGAAGATCAGCCATAGCTAAAATAAATGCAAACAATAAATGTCATCCTTTAACAAATTTTTGAAGTTATGTGGTAATATCTCATTTTTGGAGTTGTTTAAAGGTGATGTTTATGGGTTATGAAAGCTAATATACACCTGGAAATATAGTATTAAAGGGTTGAAAACTAAAATTTTGGAAGGAAGCTGTGAAAAGTGAAGACTCAGCAGTTTCATAGCGTGCTACGAAACTGCTGAAGGTGACACACAGCAGTTTCGTAGTGCGCTACAAAACTGTTCTAGGATGTAGTTTGAAGAATTTTTGCAATTTTCAAAGGTGAAAAGGGTTTGGTTTTGAGCTTTGATGCTGGTGGGAGGTATATGTAGAATATCAATGAAGATCCAAGAGGTTTGGCACATAAAAATGGAGGTTTGAAGCATGAGTTTAAAAGGAAAAATCTGCACTACGAAAACAACAGACTCAGCAGTTTCGTAGCGCAACAGTATTGACAGGTTTTGCACCATTTTGGAGGTTCGGGATTTGCACAGCTGGAAGGTCGAATTCAAATGAAGGTTATAAGACATTTGCCACATGTTTTGAGCACCATTTCTTTAGCATTTGGTTCGAATGGACAGAATGAGTCATTCAGCTATTATACAGGGAACATGCTCCTATTTTGCAGGAATGGATAAGAAGCAGGTTGATGGGGTCTAATAGCAAGAAGATAAAAAACATCATGGTCGAAGTCTAGAAGAAATAGCTATCAAGCATAGTTTTTAATGATTAGATAAGGTTTTTAAACGTTGTTAAGATATAATAAATAGTGTTTTAGTCCTAGTTGTATTAGGACTGTAAGACAGACAGTTTAACTGTCAATTAGTAAATGAAGTTTGTTTAGAAGTTGATAGGTGTCAAATTCGAATTTCTTCTCAAATGTTTGGAAGGAATCCAAGGATGTAATGACCACTCTATAAGAGGGAAGAAATAGAATTGCATAGGGTTGGAAAATGTTATCAGAACTAGCTAATTTTGTAAATACTTTGGAGGAGCTGATATATATAGAAGCAGTTTAACTTTTCTGAAGCTAAGATTCTAAGTGTACTTCAGTGAGCTTTATCTTCTATCATGTGTTTTGCTTCCATATTTTTGATGCTTATTACTCAGAATTCATGGGAACATGCTCTGAATTCCTTTAAGTGTTAATTTATGGTGAATTGGGTTCTTAGGTCCTATCTGTGGATGGTTTTATTCAATGTTTGATGCTTATTACTCATAATTCATGGTCATCATGCTCTGACTTCCTTTAAGTGTTAATCTTGGATAAATATCTATTAAATAATATCCTTTCAATACCTTGATGTATCATGACTCAGAATTCATGCACACATGCTCTGATTTCCTTTGAACCTCAAGATATTGAGACTTTCCTTAATGTGTCATCCTTTCATTGAAGTATATACAAGCCTCAGTTTTATAAGAAGAGCTATTTTGTTATCTTATCCCTATCACTGACTCCATAGCTCAATTGTAGCTTGTCTTCATCTTTCAACCTGCAAACATACAAAACCACAAACCATAGAATTAGCCATCTATATTTATACAAAATCATTAACCCTTGAGAGAGCCCTCTCTGGCTGAGGAGGCTAAGCCTCAGCTAAAAAATTGGTTTGAAATAGTTACACTGAATTGGTCTGATTAGTAGCCTATCAGGGTCCTATTTTGGTGATAACATAAATGAAAAAACCAATATAAGAGGTCTTATATATGCTTCTCTAAAGGGAAAATCTCTTCTTCTCTCATTAATTTGCGATCCCTATTCCACCCATGAAATAAATAAGTTTCGATGCATATTCCTATATAAAATAAATAAATAAAGGTGAAATAAGAGAAAGGCTTCATGCATAAAGACGTGAAGAAAGAAACTCTATCGGGGTACTGTCTAGACCTACTATAAAAGGAGCAATGTTTGTGTACCTGGAGTGAATTTGTCAGGGTACTCTCCAAGCCTGCTGGTAGCAGAGAAACAACAAATATGAAAAACTATAATATGACAATATAAAGCTTGCGAACTTCATTACCCCTTCTTGATTTGAAACATTGTGTGATCGTTGAACTTATGTTTGTGTTTAACCGAGTAGAGGAATTAAGGGGACTATGTTTATGCATGGGGTAAGTGGGGAAGCCATCATAATCTAAATGATGTATCAATACTCACTAAAGAACTAGAACCTACAAGAAATAATTGACCAAGGAATAATTTTGGAGCCTATTGTGGATCTTGCAATCAGTCGTTTCGTGGTCACTTTATCGGTCAAAGTCACCTGCTCGAACATGCTCAGTTTGCAACAATTTCATGAGTGCATTATTTTACGCAAGCTTGAAAAAGAATAGCATAGTCCATCATGATAGTGTCTGTATGATTTTCAACCCATGTCAACAGTTAGTGTGCACTGTTATTGGCAGTCCCTTATTTTTGGGTGTGTTTATACCTCTATTTTGGTGAGTTTTTCAAACTGTCATTTTTGGGCACCTTTTATTTCACGAGTTTCACTTTAATTCTTTTCAATATATTTTTTTCATGATTTCACTTTAATTAGTGGCGTTTTCATGTTATCTTCACTCTGGCATGTGTCGCTTTCATTGTTGATCGTGTATTGCAATGTTGTTCCCCTTTTTATCTTCATATAGAAAATGCCATATTTTGGCATGTGGAGTATCACACAATGCACGTAAGCTAGTTTTGGTGTGTTTCAAGGGGTTAATATTTGCGTTAATGAGTTGTACTTACCATTTAAACATGTGAATTAATTAATATTTAATTCACTTGATCTCTCACTAGTGTATCTGCAGTTACAACTAGCACAACTGACTTTAACTCACTTAACTGAGTTAAACAAATTTACAACTTGCAAAACTCATGCACCACTACACTTCCAACTATATTACAACTCAAGTCAACCTGTTTGTCCCACCAACCAACCTCTTAACTAGAAATTCACTTAGCTAACTGATTTGCCACTTCAGTTAACTATTTCCAAGTCCACATTGAGAATAGATTATAGTTTATTGTCCATCTATATTAAGGGATAATAAAGATAGACATGCACCATACATATATAAATAGACATACACCTATAAATATCCCGTGTGGGCCCCACCTTAGTGTAGGTGCTTAATTTTCACTAGGATCGTGGATGTTATTTCCGGATGCCAATTTAACTGTTTCTTGTTGCAAACTTCAACACTCCCTTTCAACAAGAAAGGAATATCCTTGCATGCGACATGCAACCCTGGCATGCGACATGCAACCCTTGCATGCGACATGCAACTCCATGCATATGCCATGCAACCTTTGCATGCAAAACTTCTCTAGTGTTTCTTGCACATGCAACACTTTTGAAACTAAATAGCCTCCAAAAAAATTGAATCAGTATAATGCATCTGTCATCGAAGTCTTCTGACTTCTGCTAGCTACTGCACATGTCTTCTGGATCCACTGCATTGATGACACCTGCATCCATGGACGCTGCACTTGTTGCCAACTTTGATCTATGCTCCAGTATCCGACACTGTCACTTTGATTTCATGTCCTCACGACATCTGAATGCATCAATCCAACTGATCCTGATACTGTTGCTTTGTGGGCTCCTCATAGCCAGGTTCGATTCATGAGATCCACACCATCTCAATCAATCTTGCCCAAAAATTTCTTCTTGGGATTATTCATGCATGTCGCCCACCTCTCACCTGGTGGTATAGCTGCATGCACTCCCTCTGCCCATCTGGCTCAAAATTTCTCGGCATGAGTGGTTGCTCCCACTCCGTGATCCTCCGCATGTGGTTTCTTCACATCTTGAGGTTCACTCTTACTTGCATGCAAATCCATCTCCCTCTCAAGGGTCAGCTGCATGGCTTTCTCACACTTCCCCATGGTTGGAAGCTCTGTAGAAATCACATCTACATCAAGTCTATATATATTCTTCACACGAATCCCAATTTTCTTGACTTGATTTGTGGATTTATGCCGAAGGAAGGATTTACCTTCACTAAAGACCACATCATAGCCTTTATCTTCCAGCATTGCAACTGAAACTAAATTTTTTGTTAAGCCTGGTACATGCATTACATCTTTTTAAAAGAAGGGTTTACCTGAATTCCTTTGGAAAGAAATAGTACCAATCCTAGTAGCACTATACATTTTTTCATCACCCATTTTGAAATGAATCCGGAGGTCCTTCTCCTCCAAGCTACTGAAAAATCCTCTGTCTCCCGTCATGTGAAAAGATGCACCACTATCCGAGTGCCACATCAAACTCATTGCACTTGACACCATGCATGCAATAAGTGAGAAGTCAACCTCAAATTGTGATGTAAGGGCCTCACCAGCTGCAGCTCCAGCAGCCTTCTTGTTCTTCTTCTTTTGTGGACAATTTGTGGAAATATGTCCATGCTCGTGACAATCAAAACACTTCACTTTGGACATGTTGTGCTCCTTTCCATCTTCACCAGCCTCAGATTTAGAATGGAATTTCTTCCCCTTCCCCTTCTTTTCCTTTGAAGCCAAAGCACAATCTTCTTTATCATCATGCTTTGATGAAGAGCCATCTCTGGTGTTCCGCCTGAACTCCTCCTGCACCAGATCCGACCACAGTCGTTCCTAGTCCAAAAATTTTTCTTGTCCGTTAACAGAGTCTTCATAACTGTGCCAACTCTTAGGAAGTCACAAGAGATCCAAACTCACCAAATCATCATCAGCAACACTTATTCCTACACTCCCAAATTTATCCCGACATTGGACAAACTTTGTTAAGTATACCAGAATATAACATGTCTGCCCAATATATACTAATATTTTGGCCTCACTCCTACTTGACTTGTTGGCTATAAGGGAAATCTTTTGAGAATCCAAAAACAAAATGACTAAAATGTGCAAAATACATCCAAGGTAAAGAGAGTGCTCACCAACATAAGGGAACAAGAGGATTTATCAATGCAGGAATACCCAATACTTGACTCGAAGGATATGGATACCTACGCTCACCATGAACATGAAATTCTAAGTGTGTCAACCTGGCCTCCATGCGTTCCATACACTCCACCAATCTGTGTTGACCTCAATGAAGTGACTCCAAACAATCCAACATATTCCATTGGTTTTGTTGCAAATCGTTCATGAAGATTATGGCTTCATTTTGGTCAGCATGGCGGTCCTATTCCAATTGTTCCAAAAAAAGGATGATGCATCATGATTAGGAGTCTAATGTGTCAAGAGGGAGAGGAAAATCAAGAAAACTAGGAGAAGGGGCATGTTTAAAGGCCAAATTCTCCTCTAACTTTGCTTCCATTTAGCCTTCTCTCCCTCACTCCACAGTTGACCCTCTGTGATCAGCTCGTCTCCCTCTCAGTCCTAACCCCCTCCTTACTCTACCTTGTTGTCTAAACATTGTCAACCTGACTCCAATACACTTAAAATCACACCCTTCTCCTGACACTGCACAAAAGTTCAGGAGTTCCTCAACAACCCTATATCTAGTCGTGAAGTTTCCCTTGTACCAAGGTAGTCCTCTCTTGAGGGACGCAACATCCAGTTAAGGCTACCCCTTCGCTCTACCAGAGTGCCACTGCACGTTAACACCAAACTCCTCCCCTCAATAGTACTATTCCAACCAGGTTAACACCACACCCCTCAGGATAGAAGGAGAGCACACAAAGCTCTATGAGCTGAATAGAAGACCCAAATATCTTACACCATAAACAAAGACTGTAGTTGATGACAGATTGTTAGGAATTACCACCCACAGTTGAATCACATAAACAAAAATATCCACGAAAAGGAAGAAAAATCACACCGCACCTAGAACCTCGCCAACCGCTGAATCCAATTTCTAATCAAGGGTTTGTAAATTCTAGACCAAACTTCCATAAACCTAAGAAATATAACTTACAATCTAACGCCTCCCCCCACCCCCCCCCACCCCCCAACCAAGTAGAAAGATTTCCCTAAGAACATTTTGGACAATAAAGGAAGCCTACTAGAACGCCAGAAGTATAAAGCCAGTGCTGGAGTGCTCCTTCAGTGGTCGAATCCAGTGTGCTTCATTTCTTTATGGTATTCATCTAGTGACCCAACTAAACCCAACTCTTCACTTCCCCTGGATCCCATACCTAACACAACTTTTCACCTACAACACCACCCAAAATTCTCCAGTTGTCGTAAAAAATCACTAACGCAAAGAACCAAAGACGAAGGAGCATGCATAGATTGGCGGCCTATGCATACTCTTCACATTCAACTCCACCCTCTTCACACTCAACTCCACCCTCACAACTGCCCATAACCAAGCTTGCACTCTTCCAACCTAAGCTCCCCAACTTGCTAATAAACCTTTCGTCTGACATCTCGAATGCTTCATGTGTAATGAAGTGCATGCCACCAACTCATCACTTGTAGCTCAAATCAATGTGTGTGAGGGAATAATTCCCCTTCCCCATCCTCCTTGTGTTTGCACTCTTCCACACCCATTAAAAAACAAAATTTATTTTTTTTAGTTAAAATAATTTAAATTTAAATATCTTACTCAAACAACCATATCTAATTATTATTAATAATTAATTAAATTTAAAGAAAAAATATATATATGATGATGATGGTGATTAACATCCACTGAGACCAATATATATACATCAACGATTGTTTTTAAACAGATCAATTCTTTTCCACCATCCCAGTAAAATAATTGAACAACATATTCATTGAGCTGTAAACTTTTCTAAAAAATTTAACTATAAAAAAAATAACAAACAAGTACTTTCCTAAATTTTTTAATTATATAAATAGAAATTAGATGCGACAATAAGGATTAAACAAGATAATTTAAATTTAAATCCGTGGAACACTGTGTAATGTTGGAGATAACAAAGCATAAAACCATTTAAACAATTAACACACAGCAGAAAATCAAACTTAAAGAACACAGGTTTTTAACGTGGTTCACCCAAACCTCCTGGGCTACGTCCACACAACATAGGCATCGGCAGTCTTTATTATTCAAACAGGAGATTACATAATTCACACACCCTCACTCTATTACAAACAATCCGTATGGATACCTGTTATATAGCCAGGAGAATCAAACTGCCTCATAAATCCTCTCAACACAAATTTAGGATGCATTAACTCCCTCCCAACAAACTCGAGCTAATCTAGGAACTAATTCCTAATTTTTGTCACCTACTGAGATTTTTCCTATTTTATCCAAAACAGAAAATCTCAACAATCTCCACCTTGACAACAATTAGCCTGATGCCCTGTTCTTTTATTATTTTATCTCTTCTGCAAGCCAAGAGAAGCCAAACACCAACGCAGCTTCTCCAACAAAACTGGTTTCGTGAACATGTCTGCACAGTTTTCCTTTGTATGCACCTTTTCAAGAGAGACTCCCCTTTCAGTAATAACCTGTCTTACAAAATGGTACTTAATTGGAATATTCTTTGACTTACTATGATAGGCCGGATTCTTATCCAAATTTATTGCACTTTGACTATCACACAGTAACCTGATGTTGTCCTGTAACCTACCAAATTCACCAAGCAAACCTTTCAACCAAACCGCCTCTTTGCAAGCATGCGAAGCAGCAACGTATTCTGCTTCAGTAGTGGATAAAGCAACAATGTTTTGTAGCTTTGACATCCAGCTAATAGCTCCACCTGCAAGAGTAAAGACGTACCCTGAAGTTGACCTCCTCTTATCTAAATCACCTGCAAAATCGGAATCAACATATCCACAAACATATTCACTGCTCTTATTGTAAGTGATACAATAACTACTTGTGCCTCTCAAGTACCGAAGCACCCATTTCACTGTTGACCAGTGTTCTTTACCCGGATTTTCCATGTACCTGCTGACAACCCCAACTGCATGTGAAATATCTGGTCGAGTACAAACCATCGCATACATCAAACACCCTACTACATTGGCATATGGAATTCGAGACATATAATCCTTTTCTTCATCTGTATTAGGACATAAACTCGAAGAAAGCTTGAAATGGGAAGCAAAAGGGACTGACACAGGCTTCACATTATTCATACCAAATCTCAAAAGTATCTTCTCAACATACTTCTGTTGTGATAGCCATAGCTTACCATTACTCCTGTCTCTGAAAATCTCCATGCCCAAAATCTGTCTTGCTGCTCCTAGATCTTTCATATCAAATGTCCTTGCCATCTAAGTCTTCAACCTGTTGATTTCATCAATGCTTTTTCTTGCTAAAAGCATATCGTCAACATACAACACTAAGATAATGAACATGCCATTTTTCAATTGCTTGAAATACACACAATGATCATATTCACTTCTAACATATTCCTGACTCAACATGAAAGAATCAAACTTCTTATACCACTGCCGAGGCGACTGCTTCAGGCCATATAATGACTTCTTGAGCCTGCAGACAAATTTCTCATTGCGATGCTGAACAAACCCTTCTGGTTGTTCCATATAAATTTCCTCATCTAGATCTCCATGTAGAAAAGCAGTCTTAACATCTAGTTGTTGTAACTCTAAATCAAACAAAGCAACTAAAGCTAACACAATTCTAATTGAAACAATTTTAACCACTGGTGAAAAAATCTCATGAAAGTCAATACCGGCTTTCTGAGAAAACCCTTTTGCAACCAGTCGCGCTTTGTACTTGTCCTCCGTATCATTCACACCCCGTTTCAGCTTGAAAACCCATTTACACCCCACAGTTTTCCTGTCTTTCGGAAGCTCAACCAGATCCCATGTGCCATTCTTACTCAAGGCCATCATTTCGTCCTTCATGGCTGCTTTCCACTTGTCACTATTCGAACCTTCTATTGCTTCCTGATAGCACAGAGGTTCATCGTCATTAGCAGTAAATGCAACTGAAGTAACATAATCATCATACCTTCTCGGTGTCCGTTTGATTCTTGTCGACCTCCTTAAGGATGTTTCCTGGTTGACTACCATCTGTAGGAACTTCTTGCCGATCAGTATCTGAGACCTGTTCATGACCTAAACCTGAACCCTGTTCATGTTCTGATTCTGAAACCTGTTCATGACTAGTATCTGAACTATGGTCATCATGACTATCATTAGAAGTGCTGTCAAACTGAATGTGTTGAAAATCAAATACATCATCCTGTTTCAATTTTCTATCTACATCTAACTGTACAAGAGAGGATTCATCAAACTTTACATCTCTGTTGATGATGATTTTGCGGGTAGTAGGATCCCACAATCTATATCCCTTTGTTCCAACACCATACCCAATAAAGATATACCTTTTAGACTTTGGATCTAACTTAGTTCGCTGATGTTTAGGCACTAGAGCATATGCATCACAACCAAACACTCTGAGTTTAGAATAGTCACAAGGGTGTCCTTTCCATACCTCTTGCAGAATCTTGCAGTCTATGGCCGTCGATGGAGATCGGTTTATCACATAACAAGTTGTTGCCACTGCTTCCGTCCACAACTCCTTTTGCAACCCAGCGTTACTCAGCATACTCCTTGCTCTCTCTAGAAGAGTCCTGTTCATGCGTTCAACAACTCCATTTTGCTGAGGAGTATAAACCGTGGTCTTATGTCTCTCGATCCCTGCATCCTTGCAATAGCTGTCAAACTCCTTGGAAGTAAACTCACCACCATTGTCGGTTCTTAAACACTTTATTGTTCTACCAGTGTTGTTTTCTACCAATGCTCTAAACTGTTTGAAAACTGAAAAAACATCAGACTTCCTTTTCAACATGTAGACCCACACCTTCCTAGAAAAGTCATCAATAAATGATACAAAATACGACGAACCACCATATGATGCTGTAGGAGCTGGACCCCAAACATCTGAATGAATATAATCAAGTATCCCTTTACTAGTATGTTTGCATGTTTTAAATTTTTGTTTACTTTGTTTGCCAAACAGACAATGCTTACAGAAATCTAACTTTCCAGACTTTAGATTAGGAAGTAACTTGCGATCAGCCAAAATCTTTAACCCTCTTTCGCTCATATGGCCCAACCTTTGATGCCATAGGCGAATGGAACTACTGTCATGTTAAGACACTGTAGACACATGATCTGACCCTGTTCTTCCTTCTAATTGAAATAGATTTCCTACTTTCTTAGCTTTCATTACTAGTAAAATACCTTTATAGATTTTCATAACTCCACCTTGAATTATAGTTTTATATCCATTTGTGTCAAGTGCACCCAGTGAAATTAGATTTTTTCTTAAGTCTAGAACATGTCTCACATCTATTAACAATTTAGTTGTGCCATCAAACATTTGCAGTTGTATACTTCCTATCCCAACAATATTAGATGTGACATCATTACCCATGTACACGACTCCATCATTAACTGATCTATATGTCTTAAACCATTCTCTATGAATACACATGTGGTTTGATTCACCGGAATCTAACAACCAATGTTGACCATGATTTGACATATTAACAGACAACACTTCGTCGCTCATACCTGAACCAGATGCCGAACCTGTATCTGTCGCATTTGCCTCCTTCTTTTCTGTCGAAGAGTCTCCTTTCTTCTCTGTTTGTTGTCTCTTCCAGCAGTCTTTCTTCAAGTGCCCCGATTTGCCACAAAACCAGCACTTCACTTTGCTCTTCTTCCCTTTCGACTTTGAACGCGAATCGCTGCGCTTACCGGAGCGTCTTTCTCTAGAACGACCTCTAGCCATCATTGCCTCTGATGTAGAGGTGTCAGCATTCGACCGCTTCCTGGTCTCCTCGGACAACAAAGCTCCAACCACATCGTCAAACTCAAGGATGTCTGCAGTACTAAAGCTTATGGAAGTAACAAAGTGATCCCACGATTCGGGCGATGAACACAATAGAGTTATTGCCTTATCCTCTGAATCAAATTTTACATCTAGACTTTGTAATTGTACCAATAGAGTATTGAAAACATTCGGATGGTCAATAATCGAGGTACCTTCCTTCATCCGCAAACCATAAAGTTGTCGCTTTAGGAGAATCCGATTTGTCAAGGATTTCGTCATGTAGAGCTTTTCAAGCTTCGACCACAAGCCTGCGGCGGTCTTCTCTGACACAATGTTGAACAGAACGTCATCCGCCAGACATAACCGAATTGCGCTCAGAGCTCTGTCATCCAACTCATCCCATTCATCCTCCGTCAAGGAAGAAGGCTTTTTGCTTTTCCCCAACAGCACTTTTGCCACGCCTTGTTGAACCA